>UCOH01006314.1:0-78963 GCA_900474275.1 Synergus japonicus
ATATTATATATTATAATAATATTAATTATATTATATTTTATTTGATAAAAATTACATTTCAAAATATTTTACTCAGCAAAAGAATTTAAAGTAAAGTTTAATTTAAAGTATTTTTAAACTTATACCAAAAAAGTTAATTTTTTTCTTTTTCTAAACCATACATTATCAAATTATCTATGAACGATTCGATTAAATTTGAAAGTTTGTTGGAAACTATGTTAAGTCTCCAGGAATTGGATTGCAGGTAACTGTCGACCTACTTGTAAGAAAGCAAACAGTTAATCTTATTTTATTTTTTTGGTAAAATGACTTTCATAATATGAGGCGTTGTTAACCCAATCAGATAGGGAAAACAAATTTTTTTCAAACATTATATTTAACTTTATAAAAAAAAAACTCTTAAAGAAGTTCAAATTAATTTTTAAAAAAATAATTAATATCAAGCAAATTTTTTTATGATACCTATTAACATTATATTTATTAATTTAAAAATACCACAATTTTTGATTTTATTTCTAATAAAACTATTTTTCAGAAAGGCTGGTAGCCATAAGAATAATCCATGAGTTCTGAGAATTACCATGAGAAGATGGCAAGGGTCGAGGATTTTCATTTTCATCCTCGAAATTTGGTTGCCAATTTTTTCCAAAGGAGGTATTATACATAATTTGCAAAATATTTAGTATATCGCAGATTTTATATCAAAATTTTTCTCTCTTATATTTAGAATTATTCCATTTTATATATAAAAAAAAATAAATATTTTTCAGAGCCATCAACAGGTAGCAGAGAAATATGGAAGGATTCAAAAAATGCATTAAATTTCGAAAACGAGAAATTTGTAAATGTTAGATCTTCATTTTCGTGGATTGGGCCAAATGCTCTCGCCCGATCCTCGCTTCTAGAACGTCAAGAAAAATTACAGTTCAACTGCGAATTAATTCCAGATAAAGAAACTCGACAGCAAATTCTCGATCCTGAAGAATTTCATAACATTTTGGTCGACGAACAACACAAGTTGCTCTACTGTTATGTTCCAAAAGTAAGAACTGAAAAAATAAAAAATAAAGTAAAATATTTCATAAGAATAATATTTAATTTAAGGGCGTTGGGCCCAAGTATTAAGCTTAAAATTCTATTCTCCATTTTACTCAACGAAAATTATAAATAAATATTTTTTGCATAAAAGGAAGAATTAAAAATCTAACTTGAAAATTAAATATTTTGATTTACTTAAAAAATATTTGAATTAAATATTTTCTCGCTCTGTACGCATAATTCTAGTTAACAATTGATTAATTCTACAAAGGAAAAAAATTCCAAATTAAATATTTTTTGAGTAAAATGCGGAAATCGAATTTTTAGATTAAAACTTGGCTGCAACACCCTTAATGAGAAGAATAAAAAAAAAGAAATAAATATACCTTTTTGTCTAGGTAGCCTGTACAAATTGGAAACGAGTGTTGATGATAATATCAGGAAAGTGGAATGGCAATGATCCTCTTGAAATTCCAGCCGACCAAGCTCATGCCTCTGGAATTGAAAGACTCAGCAATTATACGTTACCAGAAATCGAAAATAAATTAATTAATTATGATAAACTTATAGTCGTAAGGCATCCTTTGGAAAGGCTTCTTTCGGCTTATAGAAACAAATTGGAAGCCAAGCATCAAAAAAGCTCAAAATATTTTCAAGAACGATTTGGAAGGAAAATAATCAAAGTAAGAAAACTATTAAGATAAAAATATTAATTAAAATCGAAAATATATACTTTTAATAAAAAGTATTTAATTTAATTTTTAATTTGGTTTTTAAATTATATTTATACAGAAATTTAGAACAAATGCAACGAAGGAAGCTTTAAGCAAAGGAGATGACGTCACTTTTAGGGAATTTGTAGATTATATAACAGAAAAAAAGGAGAATGGAATCCAAAATGAGCATTGGAAGCCTTTTTCTGATTTGTGCCATCCCTGTATAGTTAATTATAATCTCGTCAGTAAATACGAGAGTCTGGTAGAGGATGCAACTGAAATTTTGGAAAGAATAGGAGCCGAATCAGTATCGTAAGATTTAAAAAAATTTTTGAATTTTTAATATTTTTTTCTGAACAAATAAAATAATATTTAACTGATTTTCAGATTCCCAGCAAGGCTTTCGAAAAATGAACCGACTTCGAGTAAACTGGACAAGTATTATTCAACTTTAAGTTTCAAGCAACTTCGAAAACTTGCAGACTTGTACAGATTAGACTTGAAGCTCTTTGATTATTCTCTGGAGGAGATTTTGGGATTCTCAATAGCATAATTTTGCAGAATCCTTGACCTCAATGAATGTGATATGTTTTATTGAATTAGAAATAAATTTTAATTAGAACTATAAATAAAAGTGTCATCTGTGAAAAAATAAATCTATTGAGAGTTAACAGAATGTTTATTAAAACCGCCTGATTGTACACTGTTTGGATATGGTAATTACAAATGAAAAATCGGTGATGAATTAAATATTAAAACTAGAATTGAGGAGGAAGCGAGTAAAAAGCAATAAATACATTAATTCTAAAAAAGTAGATTATTACATTAAACATGTATTTCATTTACTGCTTATTTACTACTTTGTCCTCAATTAGAAGCGCAATTTAATTAAAAATTAAAATCTAAACTGACTCTATCATGAATAAAGTTTTAAATCCCTATCTTAATCTAATGCATAACAAGAATAACAATTGACGTATAAATTAAATAGACTGAAAACATTCGGTGTTTTATAAACCATCTTTTAAATAAAGATTTGAAATTCAGGATTGCAAATCCAATCACGAGAAAATTTATTATAGTTCATGAGTTCCGATTCGCCAACCATGATGCCAATTGGTATTATTTCTCATTCGATAAACGGATATAAACCTCCTTCATACTCGAACGGATTCCTTGAATAATAGAAAACAAAAACTGTTAGAAAAATAATTTAAAAATAATGTAAGTTTAGAACATTTTTTTAAATTGAATATAATTTAATAAATAATTTTTGAGCTAGAAAAGTCATTATTTTATCGAATAGATTTTACTACTTACGGGAGTTATTGAATTTCCACGAGGTTGAAATAGAATTCTAGGAACTTCTGACTGAATCCTGAGATTCACAATCTCTTCCTCTTGTACTTGAAAATTTCCAATTTTCCAATTTCCAATAAATGAAAATTGATAAACATTGATAAAAAGTTTATCGTCAAAACGCTTTGTCATTCAGTATTTAAGTACTTCAAAGTTAATATACAATTAATTCTCAGATTCTTTTGGTTGATTGATATCCAATTAGAATAATTTGAATCTTTGCTTGTATTACTGAAACACAAAATTAGAATTATTAGATACAAGATACTCATAAGAATAATTTTATTTTACAGAAAAAAAAGAGTTCTGGTTACTTACAGATCTGGTTAAGAAGAACTTGATTTGTAGCGACCCTCTGGAATGAAGTTGAGAGGCAGCTACACAGTTGGTATTCCCTTTTTCACCAAATTTTAAGGAGATGGAGAAGTACTTCCTTATTCATTAGACAAAGATCTAAATTGATCTGAAGAATGAACTCCAAGAATATTACAGTGAATGCATATTAATAATGCTGGCAAGTGTCTCATTTGAGCGGTAACCACCAATGTATTCACATTGTCTTAGAGTTAAAGAGAGGATATTTTAATAAAGTTTAGTTAATACAATTTGATGAGATTTATCTGCGAATAGCAGTGTACGGTATAATGCTCAATTCGGAAATTATGAATTGAAACATATAGTCACATTTTATTCGAAGATGATAATTCAGAGATAAGTTATTAAGTAATAAAAATTTTTTAAATTGTAATTCGAACTCTAGAAAACTTCACAAAGTTATATTTTAGTTAAAAATAATACTCATGTAAAAGTATTAATTATCGTTAGAATGTTGGCGACATTTCGAAGGTGTACGTTAATACAATTTGATGAGATTTATCTGCGAATAACAGTGCACATGGTATAATGATAAATTCGGAAATTATGAATTGAAACATAGTCACATATTATTCGAAGATGATAATTTATAGATAAGTTATTAAGTAATAAAATTTTTTAAATTGTAATTCGAACTCCAGAAAACTTCACACAGTTAAATTTTAGTTAAAGATAATACTCAAATAAAAGTATTAATTATCTTTGGAATGTTGGCGACATTTCGAAGATAATCTTTACAAAAAGTAAACAGTATATGTATATAAGTATATATGTATTCTACAATAATAATTAATATATATTGTAAAAAGATATATAACGCTAAATAAGGAAAGTTATTTTAGGCTTTTAGCCGACCGATATAAGTTAAAAATATTTTACAAGTGAATATTATGTTAACTGCTAACTTTCCAAGGAGTGATGAATTTGCATGAATTTTTTATAACTTGTAATTATTTTGCTTTTATGTACAAAATTGTTAATCCATGAAAATAGATGAAAATTGATAAATCAAAATTTTTATGGTCAAAACGCTTCGTCATTCAACATTTGAGTACTTCTTAAGGGGAAGCAAGAAGCTAAACTTCTTGGTTTTATTATTAATATATTATATATGAATTGTATTAATAGATGAACATTGAAAAATAAAAATTTTTATTGTCAAAACGCTTCGTCATTCAATTGTTGAGTGCTCCTTAAGGGGAAGCAAGAAGATGAATTTACTTTAATCTGTTTAGATCAAGTGATTACTTTTTTTCAATATAAGAAATTTTTAATAAATGAAAATTGATAAATATTGATAAAAAGTTTATCGTCAAAACGCTTCGTCATTCAGTATTTGAGTGCTTCAAAATTGGTCGTGGAATGACCCTTTCTACTCTGGTTACTAGATTCGTAAAGTCTAAAAATGAGCTTTTAGCAAATAAATAGTTATTAGCATTCTATCATTCAAAAGCATAGTGATTACTGGATCTCCAAAAATTAATTTTATCAATATATAAATTAATAGAAGCATGAATGGAGTCCAGGAATGAATATTCAAATCTACATAAAAATTCTTTTATTGCGTATTGGAAAGTGTATGAAATAGAACTTAAATTATCAACGATTAAGTTGAATAACTGATCAGCTTTTTAGCTAATAGATAGAGGAAAATTATGAATGGAGTAGTTAATAGAAAGTACGTTAAATTAAAAAGTTGATAAAAGTACTTTCCATCTTTGTCCACTAAACGCTTCGTCATTCAATATTTGAGTCAGGAAGTTTTTCAAAACGAGCTTTCAGCAGATAAATAAATATATCGACAATTCGACACGCTTTAATTGAAATCGCATAGTGACCGCTGGTACTCCAAGTGGAGGTTTAGCAAAATTAAATAAGTAATTCATTTTATGAAAAAGTGAAGTCTTTAAGGTGAGCTTTCAAGCACATAGAAAATCGATATAATCGACCTACTATTAAGCAAATCACATAGTGACCGCTGGTTCTCCAGCATGTGAAACTTTTACACGTTATGAAATCACTTCTAAAAATTGTTTTAGTAATGATTCATTGATAATTCATTGATCAGTTTTTAGTTAATAGATAGAGATCAACAAATATTTATTTGCAGAATCACATAGTGAGCGTTAGTTCTTCAATCTATGAACATCAATTAATATAATTGCATGAAATCTTATAGTGACTATTGTTTAGGAAGTAGAATTCCTGAATTCTAGACGACTCATACAATAAAATGATAGCGACAGTGGATATGTTCATCAGCAAATTGCCCAATTATGAACTTAGTTCTTCAAAAATATTCACTTTGATCCCGATTTAAGGATTGCACCGGACTTCTATCCATTGGATATATATGTACGACATACTCCTCGGCTGCCAAGAATATTTATGAATATTATTTTGTAATTATATCAAATCTCATAGTGACTGTTGATTTTCCACTGATATGTGAAAAAATACAATTAATTTTTTATCTGGATAAACCATTTTGTTTATCGTTCTTTAAATTTTATATTGTGAGTTGCGGCTTACCAACTACCATTGTAACTTTTTGGCCACTTGTACACATAATGAATGAGGAAACTGCTAACACTGCACGCAGAATTGATGGAGGTTTTGGCCATATCTAAACAAAGATAAAAAATAATTAATTATATATGTTCGACTGTAATTATTTTCGATGGCGGCAATGCTAATTATAATATAACTCTTCAACTATGGTCCTCTAATGTTAAATAGAAAAGACTCTATTAATTTCAGTCATAACGTAGAAATTTCAAACAAACGACGCTCAGATTGCGCATCATTTTCAATCAATAAGATGGACTACTCCAAAAGACTTTATTTTCAATAAAGATCCCTTCAAATCATTATCGGAAATTTATTCAATTAATTTATCACAAGCAGAATAAAAATTTCAATCATTTGCGTTTTATGATCAATATAATTACTTAGAAGTGAAGTTGCAAGATCTAACCAAAAAATTTATACGCATCCATAATTTCGGAATTACTGGTTACTTTACTTCAATGAATATAATATATAAATATAAATATATAAACGAATATAATCAACTCTTGTTTTAATATACAAATTTTCACATTTCATTGAATTATTAACAATTAAAAAAGTAATATACTACCTACCAATTCGCAGTGATTCGCAGAAATCCAAAAAAAAAAGCGTGTGAAAGCGTCTTGAACAGGCAGCAAAGTAGAAAGAGATTAGCGAAATTCATCTCTCAATTCTCGAAGCATCTGGAAAGAGAAGCGAAGAGTTGAGTCAGCACCAGGGTTGTGAACTGACGTGACTCGAAGTTTTTTACGTATATGTAATACATGGTTTATACTTGTGCAAATAACGTATTATATAAATAAAAACCCCTACTCTATTTACATTAGGTTTTGTCGACAATTAATTAATAAATTATTCTAAAAAACAATGTAATTTAACTAAGGTATTTTACTTACCCAATCGGCCACCCTGGTCAGCACCAGGGATCCTAAATGTGACTACACAAGAAGACCTAAGGCCGGTGGTTCTCGACCAATCACTTGAATCACTTGTTGCTCACAATTGGAAAAGAAGGCCTGTGATTGGTCGAGAATTTTAAGTGCCGTGCACATGTAGCCAGGTGTAAAAAATATACATAGAAAAGCATCTCTAAAGAGAATTATATGTTGTGTCAACACTAGCGAGTAAAGGATGAAACTCCGAAAAAGCCCGCAAAAGTTTAAAATACTTTCAATACTGTTACTTGGTTCTTCAAGACTTAAAATGTATCTTATCACTAATTGATTGACGAAAAATGATAAATTAATATATTTTATTTTCTAATTATTTCATAGCTTCTCTTCCAAGTTACTGGCATTGATATCTTAAAAAAAGGCAATGGTCAATTTCATCTCAATAAATTAACATTTCTTTTCAAACTATGTATCGTAAAATTAAATAACGATTATATCTACATAGAACCTAATTTTAACAATATTTAATTACTACTATAATAAAATTTAATTATATCTATTTAATCGAGTTTCAGATTCCCAGGAATTTCTCGATAATAAAATCTGGATGAATTTTTCATCTCGATTAATATGATACGCTCGATTAACAACAGATTTTATATTCTCTCTCTAGAATTTTCTCACACACGTCCTCAGATCACAGCCTTAATCCTATGCACACTAATCCAAGAGTGCTGAAAAGTATAATATATATCGCAAAAAGCTCGACCATTTGAGCATAATTTCACCTTCACTAATTAAAAGTTTTTAAAAAAACTGGAATAATCACATTATTCTCATTCTTGTTTAATAAAAATATCTTCTATAGAGAAAGATCTTTTTACTTTAGATAGTAGATCTTTTCTTTAGCAAAAAATATTTGCTCTTATTCAATAAAAGACTAATATCACTTTGAGAGCAGATTTTGCTTCTTGGCAAGATGGCGAGTTTAAGATTTCATTTTTTTAAGGTACTTTGACTGTCAAAAATCCTGGAACAAAACTAGTTGATCTGGTGGAGGAGCTGGATGAGAGCGCCAATCAATTTCTGGATAATCGTCAAAACAACTTGGATCCTCGGGAGCTTTCAATCTTGGACAGATTGGAGGTGTTAAGGCTTTCTGTGGTACCTGAAGAAATAAGAAACAGATTGTTACTTCTCTATTCTTCGGTCGTTTTAATTCTCATTTCTTTTTTGTAATTAATTTTTAAATGTAAGGGAGCCGTCCTATGGTAGCAGAAAACGCAAAACAGAAAGCAGAAAATCATTAAAGTGAAAGAGAGAGCAAATCTGCCTGTCTCTTTCACTCTTATGATTTTCTGCTTTCTGCTTTGCGTTTTCTGCCGACACGGGACGGCACGATAAATAATATTTAAAACCTTATACCTGGGACCAATCAACAAGTTTGAACCATCGATGCCTTTTGATATCTTCAGCACCTTGTCTCATGTTACCAAGTCGTTTTGTTCTATCCGTAACCAACAACTTCTTCACCAGATCCTTAACGATTGGATCCATGTGTTTCGGCCATTCTATTCTTCCGCTCAGGATTTTCTCATAAATACCAAAGGGGTTGTCATCATAAAAGGGCGGAAATCCAGCCAACATCTCGTAAATTAAAACTCCCAATGCCCACCAGTCCACAGCCTTGTTGTGTCCCTTACTTTGAATAATTTCTGGTGCTAAATATTCGGGCGTCCCACAAAGTGTCCATGTCCTGAAACATATCGATTTTTAATCGGTAACAGACGAAATCGATTCTTGCCATTGTAAAGAATAGGTATGAATGAAAATAAATTGTCAGTAGTAATTTTCTAAAAAGATAAAAGCAAAAGAAATTGCAAGGTGGGATCAACTGCCCATCGGTGGCTATTTTTAGTTCTAAAATCCACTATTAGACGCAATTTTGTTAATAGATACTTCTCATGTTCTTATTTCCTTCCATCTTTTTATTGTCTCCTTTCTCTTCTTTTATTTTCCCTGGCAAAAGCTTCGAATTGAAATTAATTCCGAATCAATACAATTCATTCCGGAATTTGTGTCCGAAAGAGTTGCCCCATTCAAAAGCAATCCAAACCTTCAATTCGAATTAGTTCAAACTTTCAATCGGAATAAATTCAGTCAATTCGAATCAATCCGAGCTTTCATTCCCAATGAATCCCGTCATTCAAGACTTTCAATCTGAATGAATCCGAAATAATCAGTACTCATCCGAATCAATTTTGAATTTATTGAAAGTTCGGATAAAATATAATTCATTCGGATTGGCGGATTCTTTCGAATTAAAGGTTCTGATTGACTTTGAATCAGCTTCGGAATAATTCGGATTGAAAACTTCCTTCGGATTAGATCGGAATGAAACTTTTTGGTACGGATATAAATTCCGGAAAATTTCGGATTGATTCGGAATGCATTTCAATCCGAAGTAATTTTATTCGAACCAGACAGTTTCATTCCGATCTAATAAGAAGCAAGTTTTCAATGCGAATTAATCCGAAACCGATTCAATAGCAAACGGAACCTTTAATCCGAATCAATCTGTAATAATCGGAGTTGATCAGAACTTCTAATCTGAATTATTCCAGGTTATTCGAATATAACTGAATCTTTTAGAAGTATGTCGATAAGTTTGGATTAATTCCGATTAATTCGGATTGAAAAATTTTTTTCGGATTAGATCGGCATACAAATTTTGGAATTATTCCGGAAATTTTAGCTGAACCATATAGTTTCATTCCGATCTGAATCCGTCAATCCTAAAGAATCCGAATTTTCAATCCCCATGAATCCGGCCAATCCGAATTAATCCGAACTTTCGATCGAAATAAATTCAGTCAATTCGAATCATTCCGAACTTTCATTCCGAATGAATCCCGTAATTCAGGGCTTTCAATCCGAATGAATCCGAATCAATTCGAAAAATCCGGGTTAATTCGGATTGGCCGGATTTATTTGGATTGGCGGATAAAATCGATCCGTAATAAGAAACAAAAAATCGTTACCTATCAGTTAGCTTCTTTGAGAAACCAAAATCCGTGATCTTCAGATGACCTTGAATGTCCAGAAGCAAATTTTCCGGTTTCAGATCTCTGTAGACAATGTGTTTGCTGTGCAAATAATCAAGAGCACAAACAATTTCAGCTGCATAAAAACAGCTTGTTCTTCCAGAGAATCTGCCAGCTGCTCTCAGATACGAAAAGAGTTCTCCCCCAGCCACAAACTCTAGAAGCATGTAGATCCGAGCTTCATCTTTGCCACTCCATAACATGTTGACAATAAAAGGATGTTTCACTTCCTTCAAAACGTTTATTTCATTCCGAACATGATCAACCTGTTTCAGTCTGATTACATCAACCATAGAAAGGATCTTCAAGGCCATAGGGATAGATTGATGTCTGCACAGTACCACTCTTCCAAATGTTCCAGTACCTGAAATTTATTCATATTTTTAGTTTAAAAAAAGTGATTTATAGAAGATTGAAGAGCATCGATTAGAAAAATTATCAGCAATCAAAATAATACATATGTAAATACAAAATTACAAATTTATATAAGCAGAGAAGAATAAGAATAATCAGGGTTGTGCACGTAATCCTCCTTAGCGAAAGTTTCGGATTGAAATTCATTCCGAATCAATCCGCATTATTCCGAAAGTTGTATCCGAACCAAACAGTTTCATTTCAATCTAATCAGAAAGAAGTTTTCAATCCGAATTAATCCGAACCACATTCTAAAGCAAACCAAACCTTTAATCGGAATGAATCCGAACGAATCCGCACATCTGAATTAATCACTATCTATGATTTTCAATCCGAATTAATCCGGTCTCATCCGAATCCATCAGAATGATTTATTCGGATTGAAAATTTCTTTCGGAATAGATCAGGATACAAATTTCGGAATTGTTCGGAAAATTTCGGATTGAAATTCATTTCGAGTCAATCCGAAATTTTCTGAATCATTCCGGAATTTGTATCTGAACCAAACAGTTTCATTCCGATCTCAATTCGAACGAATCCGCCAATCCGAATGAATCAGAACTTTCAATACCCACGAATCTGGTTAATCCGGACTTCAATCTGAAATAATCCGGTCTATCCGAATGAATCGAAATGATTCCAAAAAGTTCGGATAAATTTGCATTCTTTTTGATTGACCGGATTATTTATACAGATTGAAAGTTCGGATTAATTCTGATTAATTCGAATTGGCGGATTTATTCGGATTGACTTTGAATAGGCTTCAAATTCATTCGGATAGAAAAATTTCCTTCGGATTAGATCGGAATGAAACTTTTTGGTTCGGATACAAATTCTGGAAAATTTTGGATTGATTCGGAATGCATTCAAATCCGAAGTAATTTGTATCCGAACAAGACAATTTCATTCCGATCTAATAAGAAGTAAGTTTTCAATTGAAATTAATCCAAAACAGATTCAAAAGCAAACGGAGCCTTAGTCCGAATGAATATGAAAAAATCCTTGTTAATCAGAACTTCCAATCCGATTCAATCCGGGCTATCCGAATCTATCTGAATCTATCAGAATGATGCCGATAATTTCGTATTTAATCGGATTCAAAACTACTTTCACATTAGATCGGCATACAAATTTCGGAATTATTCTGAATCATTCCGGAATTTTTATCTGAATCAAATAGTTTCATTCCGATCTGAATCTGTCAATTGTAATGAATCCGGCTTTTCAATCCTTATGGATCCGGTCAATCCGAATGAATCTGAATTAATCTGATCCATCCGAATCAATCCAAATGATTCCATAAAATTCAGATTTATTCGGATTGACTGTATTTATTCGGATCGAAAGTTCGGATTAGTTCTGATTAATTCGGATTAGCGGATTCATTCGGATTGACTGTGAATGGGCTTCAGATTAATTCGGATTGAAAACTTCCTTCGGATTAGATCGGAATGAGCCTAATTGGTTCAGATACAAATTCCGGCATGATTCGGATTAATTCGGAATGAATTTCAATCCAAAGCTTTCACTAGAGTTTATACCGTTTATACCTTAGGTAAATTACATGAGGTGTTTACGTAATTTACGTAGGCGGTTTTTACGCATAATACGTAATTTACATACTTTAGTAACTTACGTATTATACGTAAAAATTCCTGCAGCAACTGATCAACCCTGATAATAATAGAATAATGATAGATAAATCTATACCACTTTGATAGAGCACCTGGAGTACAGATCATCCTTGTGCAAGATTCAAAGATTTTCAAAACATTTGTCTAAAAATAATTGTGTAGTCAATAGAGTGCAGAATGAGCGTGAGCGGTATTATAAAACTGTAATCATTCATACATTTCAATTTGAAAATTTGGGTCTCTTTGATTTGTAGGGTCAAGCGGTTTAAATACTCAAGGACAACTGAGATTGATGTTGCTTGGTCTTCATCAGACTCGTTACAAGGGGCGAAAATCATTCAATCCAAAAATACGGAAGTATGATTTACTCTTCGCCACTCCGTAACTGAGTTCTGAGTGCAACACAGACTTCACTTAAAGTTAAATATAAACCTCATTGCTCCTCACTCTCCAGTGGCCCACTTTGCTTATTTCGTTCGACGTTCCCATTTCACCTTCTTCTGGATAAAGCGGTCGATTATACCATCGATACTTTCACGATAGTCGAACGAAAGAAAATTTTACGAAAGTTTTATGTTATGGACTGAGCTGGAAAAATTTCGTCCTGTTATATTTACAATTTAAAAGTCTTGATTAAGGGCAGGGGCGAATCCAGCAAATATTTTTTGGGGGGGGGGGTCTGAATTTCAAAGTCAAGATAAACCTTTCACAATTCATGAAACACGTTTCAAATTTTTTACGAAGTCAGATATTTCGTGGGGGGGGGGAGGGTGAACACCCCCCTGGATCCGCCACTGATTAAGGGTGTTTAAGTCAAGTTCTAATCTAAAAATTGGATTTCTTCAATTTACTCAACAAATATTAAGTTTGGAATTTTCTCCCACTGTAGAATTAATTTATTTTCAACTACAATTATGCGGACAGAGCAAGAAATATATCTAATTAATGCTTCTAATGGCTTTTAAAGCATTTGAAGGGTTTTTAAATGTTATCGTAGAATTTTAAAGAATTTCAACAACTTTTTGGGATTTTTAAGAGATTTTGCCAAACTTTAATAGTCGAGGAATTTCGAAATTTTAAAAGGTTCCTGAGAATTTTCAGGGACTTCAAATTTTATCATGGAATTTCCAAGAATTTTAAGGAATTAAGAGATTTTTATGACTTTTAACAGACTTCATTGGCATTTTAAAACATTTTATGCAATTTTACGAGAGTTCTACTAATTTGAAGGGATTTCAAGAAAGTTTTTTGATTTTTAAAAGATTTTATGGATTTTTAAAGAATTTTATGGAAGCTGACGAGATTTCTAATACTTTTAATGGATTTTAAAGAATTTCAAGTGTTTTTAAATGTTATCGTAGAATTTTTAAAGAATTTCAAGAAGTTTTTGTTAATTTTAAGTGAGTTTCTCAAACTTTAAGAGATTTCGAATGTTTTTGGTAAAATATTAAGAGATTTAGAAAGGTTTTTCGGATTTTAAGTCATTTCGTGGAATTTGAGGAATTGCCAAATTTCAAAATATTTCTGAGAATTTTAAGAAATCTTAAATGTTATGGAATTTCCAAGACTGTTGGAGAATTAAGAGATTTTAAAGGGGTTGGAACCAAGTTCAAATCTAAAAACTCAATTTGTTCATTTTACTTAACAAATATTAAAATTGTAATTTTTTCCCTCTGTAGAATTAATCAATATTTAAGTAGAATTATGTGTACAGACTGAAAAAAATATATAATTCAAATATTTTTTAAGTAAAATGAAAATATTCAATTTTGCAATTAGATTTTGTATTCCTCATTTTATGCAAAAAGTATCGAAATTAAATATTTTTTTGCTCTGTACGAAGTCTTATATTTGAAAGAAGATTAGTGCTACAGAGCAAAAAAATATTGATCTATAATTTTCGTTGAGTAAAATGGAGAATTGAATTTTGAACTTAACACTTGGGTCCAACACCCTTAATTTTAATTTGTTCAATCGAAAGGATATCATAATGTTAAAGATTGATTGTAAATTAAATTTTTTGAAAGCTTTATGTGCCTTTGAAATCTCGAGGTGGGCAAGGACAAAATTAAAAAGGACAATCGACCTTTATCTGGTATTTGATTATTATCTAGTATTTAATTAGTTCTTTTTCTTCTAGTGACTTTCACATCCAATTAGAAGCAATTTTGAATCGTCATGCATCTTTGAAATAAAGTTAAAGCTGCTAATTGACTGAAGTGAATGATCCATTGATACTCGAGTAGTCTTCTAACCAGGGATCATAAATCAGGAGATTAGTGATAAATCAAAAAGTCTGTACTTTGAGGCGGAAGTCTGCAGAACAACTGTTTTATTTGGAAGAAATCCAAAAAGAGGCAGTAGCCCTATACCAAATGACGCAGTTAGTAACAGGTGCAAAGATTTGTAATAAACGCATCAACCTCCGACTAAAAATAGAGACCTTGGATTTAAAGTGCTGAGCACTGAACACACAGTCCTATCACTCAACGTTCTACCAAAAATAGAAAATTTCACAAAATTATCTCTCAGTTAAGATAGCATAGCCATTTTTTACAATCAGCGCTTTCTGCAATAATTTGGTTGTAATATTTGATATTATTTAGAACTCAAGATGTGAAACTCAAAAATGCAAATAACTTTTGAACAAATATTTTGATCTCAGGAAAAATTGATGAAAAAGTGGTCCACAAGTTCTATAAAATGTTCCTCAAAATTCAATTTGAAAGACATGATGGTTTTCGAGTTATATTGATTTCAATATGAAAGCTAATACCAAGAAAAGTTTTGACCTTTCTTTTTAAAATCTTTTTGCAAATTTAAGTTTATATTACAGATTCTAACTTTTCACACATGAATATAGATATAAAACACTATTACAAATAATTTTATTTTTTTATTTTCAGTGATAAATCCGGCTTGTATGGCTGCCTGAAGTGACCCATTTTAAAAACTGGTCGCAAAGATTCAGAAAAAACTATTGGACCGATCGAGCTGAAGTTTGAATATGTTATTCTACACTTATGTCTTCATTACAGAAACTAAGAACCATATTTATTGATTAATATTTAATCGTTTTTGTTTTCTTATAGAGGAAGCTTTGTAGTCGTTACATTTTCCAATATTTTAAAAATGGTCTAAGGCCGTTGGACCCAAGTGTTAAGCTCAAAATTCCATTCCCCACTTTACTCAACGAAAATTATAGGTAAATATTTTTTGACTCTGTAGCGCTAATCTTTTTTCAAATATAAGACTGCATACAGAGCGAAAAAATATTTAATTTCGATATTTTTTGCATAAAATGAGGAACCAAAAATCTAACTTCAAAATTGAATATTTTCATTTTACTTAAAAAATATTTGAATTAAACATTTTCTCGCTCTGTGGGCATAATTCTAGTTACAAATTAATTAATTCCACAGAGGGAAATAATATCAGAACCAAACAATTTCATTCCGATATAATCCGAAGGAAGTTTTCAATCCGAATTAAGCCGAAGCCCGTTTAAAAGCAATTCGAATGAATCCGCCTATCCGAATTAATCCGGCCAATCCGAATGATTTAGAATTTTTCCGAATTTTTTGAAATCATTCGGATTGGTTCGGATAGATCGAATTCATTCGAAATGGAAGTCCTGATTGATCGGATTGACGGATTCATTCGGATTGATTTTTAATGGGCTTCAGATTAATTCGGATTGAAAACTTCCTTCGAATTAGATCGGAATAGAAACTTCGGCATTATTCGGAATTTGTATCCGAAAAAAGAGTTTCATTCCGATCTCAATCCAAATGAATTCGCCAATCCGAATGAATCAGAATGTATCCGATCTTTCAATCCGAATAAATTCGGTCAATTCGAATGAATCCGAACTTTTATTCTGAATGAATACCGCCATTGAGGACTTACAATCCGAATGAGTCCGAATTCGCCCGGTTTATCCGAAAAATTCGGTTAAATTCGGATTTAAAGTTCGGATTAATTCTGATTCATTAGAATTGGTGGATACATTCGCATTAAAGATTCGGATTGCTTTTGAATGGGTTTCGGATTAATTCGGATTAAAAGGGGTTAAATGTTCGGATTAATTTTGAATGGGCTTCGAATTAATTCGGATTGATAACATCCTTCGAATTAGATTGTAATGAAACTGTTTGGTTCGGATAAAAATTCCGGGTTGAAAATTTCTTTCGGATTAGATCGGAATGAAATGGTTAGGTTCGATTACAAACTTGCGAAATGATTCGAAATGAATTTCAATCCGAAGCTTATGTAAGCACAATCTGAATAAATCCGGTCAATCCGAATGAATAAGAACTTATCCGTATTTTTCTGAATTAAGCGGATTAATTCGAATAGACTGAATTAATGGGATTGAAAATCTTATTTGGGTGGATTGATTCGGATTCATTCGAATTGAAAGTCCTGATTGACCGGATTAATTCAGAGTCATTCGAATTCAATCGGATTGATTCCGATAGACCGGATTAATTCGAATTGAAAGTCCTGATTGGCTGTGTTCATTCGGATTGAAAGTCTCGATTGACCGAATTAATTTAGATTCATTCGGATTGAAAACTTCCTGCGAATTAGATTGGAATGAAACTGTTTGGTTCAGATACAAGTTCCGGAATGATTGGGATTAATTCGAATTGAATTTTAATCCGCATGAATTTGCATTAATAAATTCCACGGAGGGAAATAATTGAAATTTTAATATTTGTTGAGTAAAATGAAGAAATCGAATTTTTAGATTAGAACTTGATTCCAACACCCTTAATATAACATACATTTCTTGAGGTAAAAGTAAGTTTTTCAACAGAAATAGAAATATGGGTCAAGCATTAAGAAAATAAATGAGAGGCCAGTATGAGACTCACCAATTGTTTTGATAATTTCTAAATCATCGATATCGTATCGTTCCTCGTCGGGACTCATTTTATCAGACATCCTTCCGTAAATCCTGCACCGAGATCTTACACGATAAGCGAAGAGTAAACGTCTCGTTTACTTTCTCAGTCTTCCTAGCACGTGGAAGTGCCTGGTTCAATGATCTACTCGTGATATTCTTAGACCCTGTTCGTCCAACTCGCTTTCGTAAACTGTGATGCTTTCATACTGCTCTTCTCATCAGTTCTGCACGAGACGCAAATGTCTCCAAAAGTGTGTTACAATCTGTCCCAAGAAGTCAGAAATATCTGAAAATATTTGAAAAATAGAATAACACTTATTTCATAATTATTCATTAAAAAAATAATTCAGCACTGTTTAAAATTTGATAACAGTTGATCAAAGTATCTATTATGCATAAAAAGTATCTCTATTTATAATTCCGATATGCAAAATGCTTCAAAAGTTATTTGCATTTTCATAAAGCCGGGTAAATAATAATAGTCTGATCATTAGCCTATTAAAATCGTTATAACTCGGAAAGGATTTCATCTATAAAATTGAAATTTGAGGATAATATTCCAAGTGCAATGGACCACCTTCTCCTCAATTTTGGCAACGATACAAATATTGGTTTAAAAGTTATTTGCATTTTTTTGAAAACCTTGTGTTCAAAAGTTTCGCGAGCATCTCCAATAATTTAAAAAATATAATTCTACAATCTTTGATAAATGTAGTCCATGAATATATGAGTCTCTTCACTAATGTTTTTTGTGATTGAAAATAACGGTAGAACTTTTTAAGTACATAATAATGTAACAAGTAACGGTTTTCGGTTCCGCGGTTTTGATATCGAATTAAACTGTTCCGGTACTTGGTTGCTATCCCACCATCTGCAGTTTTTTCAACTTTTCATGTTGCCTCAGCATTATATCTTTTATATCCTTAATTCATTAACGTACTTTTAGATGAAAATGATGTGACTGTGAAAAAAAGAGATGAAAATTGCAAAAATAAAATAAAATGAGTAGTCAATTATTATCACTTTATGCTTTTATAATCAAAGTCAAAGGTATAAGTCCATGCACATTGTCTTATCGCGAGCAATAAAATTTTCTACGGTCAACCACACGGCGAGCGTCGCAGAAGCGAACTGATCGCTGTGAAATATCAAAAGTGAGACTGTCCTTCTTCAACCCCTCTACTCCAGCCCCATTCTCTCTTTCTCTTTTCCTTTTCAGTTCAGCGCTGACATTTCAAATAACAAGAGACGAAAGCGATTTCTTATTCACAATGTCTGGGAGATGCTCTTTTTGATCTAATTTCTACGATTCGAGGGACGCTTCCCACTCATAGACAGACAGGGGACATGTGTCAAATAAATTTCATATAACTGCTTGATATTTACGAGCGATATTTCCTATGAGTCTCCCTACTAAAAATTGCTTGTTTCTCTTACATCAGCGTTTATTTTCGTTTTTATGCATAAAGTTTGATTTTAAGGTCCCCATCTCTTGAGGATTTAATGCACTTTGTAAACCAACTGTTTTATCATCTGGTTATGGTAAATAAACTAATAAACAAATAAAAATTTTATTTAATATTTATTTTTTAGGTGTACATAGTCTGATGTAGATTAATCTGTTATAACTCTATATATATATACATACATTGTCTGCTTTAGTTTATCATGCGGTTGTGGTTCTATTAATAACATTATAAAATAATGGTGATATAGGAGATTGTTACTTGTTTAGAATGATAACAAGCAGTTATATAATTATAACTATTATTGTTATATAATGGTTACATTGTCATTTCATATTTACTTATATATATATATTTACCCAACAAACAAGTTATGTAACGGCTCCGAAACAAACAGGTAAAATTGTTATTTCTGGTTATATAACGATTCTTATTGTTCAGTGATATAATTGCTCTATAACAGGAAGGTAACAATGTTATGTAACAATTCTGTAGTAGTGTAATTTAAGCTTTAAAGAAGAAAAATGTAACATTTGTTCTGTTACTTTGTTCCACATATGTTCTATAACAGTTTTGTAACAGTTATGTAACATTGATTCTGAAACTTTGTTACATGAATCACCTGTTATTGTGTAATTTTTCTGTAAGTTGTATGTGTTATAAGTACATTATTATCAGATATGTAAAACCAAACAGTTTCATTCCGATCTAATACGAAGCAAGTTTTCAATCCGAATTAATTTGAAGCCCATTCAAAAGGAATCCGAACTTTTAATGCGAATGAAACAGAATTAATCCGAACTTTCAATGCGAAT
This sequence comes from Synergus japonicus, assembly GCA_900474275.1. Lineage (NCBI taxonomy): Eukaryota > Metazoa > Arthropoda > Insecta > Hymenoptera > Cynipidae > Synergus > Synergus japonicus. The sequence continues at coordinate 19,301 of UCOH01006314.1, forward strand.
TTAACCGAATTTTTCGGATAAGATGGATTAAAGCGGATTCATTGGGATTGTAAGTTCTGAATGGCGGGATTCATTCAGAATGAAAGTTCGAATTCATTTGAATTGACCGAATTTATTCAGATTGAAAGTTCGAATCATTTCTGATTAATTCGAATTGGCGGATTCCATCGGATTGAGAACGGAATGAAATTGTTTAGTTCAGATACAAATTCCGGAATGATTCGGAAAATTGCAGATTGATTCGGAATTAATTATAATCCGAAATGTTCCGAATAGTTTCGAAATTTGCATTCCGATCTAATCCGAAGTAAGTTTTCAATTCGAATTAATCGGATATAATCCGAAAATTTAATCCGAATGAATGCGAGCGCATTCAAAAACAATCCGAATCTTCAATCCGGATGAATCTACTAGTCCGAATGAATCCGAATTTAACCGAATTTTTCGGATTGTAAGTCCTGAATGGCGGTATTCATTCAGAATGAAAGGTTCGATTCAATCGAATTGACCTAATTTATTCAGATTAAAAGTTCGAAACATTTCTGATTAATTCGGATTGGCGGATTCCCTCGGATTGAGATCGCAATAAAACTGCTTTTTTCAGATACAAATTCCGGAATGATTCGGAAAATTGCGGATTGATTCGGAATGAATTATAATCCGAAATGTTCCGAATAGTTTCGAAATATACATCCCGATCTAATCCGAAGTAAGTTTTTAATCCGAGTAAATCCGGTCAATCCGAATTTTTCGCAATTATTCGGATTGATTAGGAATGACCAATTTAATTTCGATTGAAAGTCCTTATTGAGCGTATTTATTCGGATGGAATGTTCGAATTTATTCGGATTGATCGGATTTATTTGGATTGATGGTTCTGATTAAATCGGATTGTCGAATTCATTCGGATTCATTCAGAGTAAAGGTTTTTATTGCTTTTAAATGGGGTTCGGATGAATTCGGATTTAAAACCTTCTTCGGATTAGATCAGAATAAAGCTATTTGGTTCGGATACAAATTCCGTAATGATTCGGATTGATTCGGAATGAATTGCAATCCAAAGCTTTTGTTAGGGTTCCCTTACCATTCCCTTTGCCTTTCCCTTTGCGATTCTCCCTTACCATTCCCATTTCCATTTACCATTCCTTTTGTCATTTCCCTTTACCATTTCCTGTGCTAACAATGCTAAAGGAAATGGCACAGGGAATGTTAAAGGGAAGTGGCAAATGGAAAGGGCAAAGGGAATGCTAAAGGAGATGGTAAAGGGGAATGGAAAGGGGAACGGTAAAGGGAATGATAAAGGGAAATGGCAAGGGAATGGTAAAGACTATGGCAAAGGGAAATGGTAATAAGAATGCTAAAGGGAATGGTAAAGGGATACAGTATAGGGAATGTTAAAGGGAAATGGCAAAGAGAATGGTAAAGGGAAAGAGCAAAGGGAATTGATTGGTAAATGAAATGATAAAGTGAAATGATAAAGGAAATGGTAAAAAGAATGCTAAAGGGAATTGTAAAAGGAAATGGCAAAGGGAGTGGTAAAGGTTACCGATTTTCAGAATTGGACCCGAGAAAATAAACAATACCCTATAGGGGAGAGCAGGACACAGAGGACCGGCGGGGCACAGGGGTTCGCTTCAATAAAATTTTATTTTGTGGTGCGATCTCTTCGTAATGGTCGTAATTACATTCTTTAGTGACTATTTCAGCGTATAAGAAACTTTCATACATATAACCTTCTCATTTGTTTATAAGTGCTTTCATTGTTGAAATGTTTATTAAATATATGTTAGTGTTCACTTAGCTTACTTTTTGTTGAAGTTTCGTTACCGTAATGTTCGATGTATTAAATGTAGGTTAACATTGTTTATGAATTGACTGCGGGGGCACAGAGGATCAGGTAATACTGGGGCACACAGGACCTATGCAAATTGCGACTATAAATTTTATATCCTCACTGTTGATAAAATATTTTTATTTATTTAAAGATTTTTTATTTTAGATGGTACACATGCATCATGATGCATGTGCTGCAGTAGACAAGGAAGACAAATATATAATTTGTTTGAATTTTTCTTATACATTGTATAAAAGTTCTTTAGTTTTTTTCTTTATTTCTTTTTTTAATAATAAAATACGTTTAATAGTAAAAACTTATATTTTATATATGAATTACATACGCGGGGCACAGAGAATCGGCAATGTCCAAAATTTTTTTTCCAAATTTTCCATTATATACGCGAATTAAAAATAATAATGTATTCTAGCATAGCGTTTGTCGAAAGTAGATAGTTTTTGCAATATGTACACCAAATTTCAATTAAAAGTACGTGTTATTTAAAATTATATCAACGAAAGAACGTTAAGCGGTCTTCTGTGCCCTGCTCTCCCCTATGTAAACCATGTAAACCTTGTATTAAATTAAAAAAAAAATAGAAAAGAAGCTTGAAAAAAGAAAATGAACAAGAGGAAAAACTGAAAAATTCTAAGGGAAGAAAAATGGAACAGAAAACATTGACATTTTTTCCTCATTACAGTATTTTCTTATTTATATCACTAATTGCAATAATAATAAAAAGAAAATAATAGGAAACGTCATGGTAGAAACAAGTTTTTTAATATCATGACTAGGTGTAATTAAGGAATAATTAAAGCAAAGCAGCATTAAGATTTCTGCTCGAGGAACGCGATGCTCGCTAGCATGATGTTAGATACGAGAAGCACACGAAATCGTGAAGCCGGATTCACACTTTAGCACAGCGCGGCGAAGTGCAACGAAGCGAAGTTTTGTGAGGTAATTCACGCTCCTGTGAGCGTTAGGACTTGTTATAATCAAAGCCCTGATATATATTAGACTATAAGCATTAATTGAATCCAGAGTCCAAACTAATGAATTTTACCACGAATTATAGATTTTAATTAGACTTGCCATACGAGTTATTGAATTTTTATTCAAATGTTTCGGCTCCGATGCCCATTCATTTATAAATTAGCTAATCTCTTACTGAAAAGCTTCCGAGTTTCATTATTTCTCGAATCGATCTTCTGGGTCAGCCAAGCGGCAAAAAAGTTCGACTGGAAAATTAATTACGCCTGAAATGCAAAACCCGTTCAAAAATGAGTCTATGAATATATGAAAGTAATTATAAAATTTCGAACATACAAAAACGATTAGCAATCATGTTTTATTTTTATATCCTTGCCAAAAGTATAAAGTTGATAGATTTTTCTAGCGTTACATTCAAGGCTTGATGTGCGGTTAATGCACCTGCATATCTCCACTGGCTCCGAACGCGTAGAACGTGTTGGAGAACAAAGAAATAGAGGAAGAAAGAATTTTGTCATCATCTCTCGACCCTTTTCCCTCAATCCTTCAGCTTGGTCTCCACTTGGGTATCCATGCGGAGTCAAACCTCAAATTAAACGTCTAACTAAACATTAGCGAAGACTGAAGAAAATTGACAATTTCTTCATTGCTTCATGACCGTCTGTTGATCCATAGGTGGCTGAGAAGTGGCACGTTCAACCTACATTGTTTCCTGGAAACACGAACTCCATCAAAGACTTCACTCTCGATAAAATCCAATTAAGCTCGATCCTGAATCGTGAGCCTCTGCTCACATCATTTCTTCATCAGAATTTGATTCTCCGATTGAAAGCCTACTTCCTGGATCATTTTTTCTCCCAATCAGAAATCCTGATGTCTTTAATTCTTCACGCAAGTCATTTATTTCTTGCGATTAGCAACACTTCCTCTCTCTCTCCTTCCTTCCGTTCCTCTTCGTGCACCAATTCATATAAAGCTCCTGGAAATGAGCCGGTAGGCTAAACCTGAGCGCTCCACTAACTCCAACTGGCAAGTCGCTGACCTCAGGATTCAGCCGTGTGCATCAACTAGCAATGATTCTCTATGTTCCCTATGTTCTATGTACCCTCTGGATTTCTGTGCGTTATGCTGTGATGCTCATGGTAATCCTCCAAAGGACGAGAGAGAAAGAGGGAGAGGGATTAAAAGGAAAGGAGAGAGAGAATTAAGAGAGAGAGAGAGAGAGAGAGAGAGACGAGTAAAGCGGCTTGCTTGGAGAAACGGGGCACTGAAATGCCGGTCATTGTTCTTAGAGGTCGGCAAAGCTTGCGTGGATTACGAGTTCAACGAATCCCTTCCATAAAAAAAGACAATTTTACCGCGACAGCAAAAAAGATGGACACATGGAGCGTTACCAACCAACTTGTTACAACCTGAATCCTCACTCTTCCGGTTCAGTTTTTGTTTTATTTTAAGAGATGAGAAATCCTGACTCTTTCTCAAAATTATCTAATCATCAGATTTGCTGATCTTAAATATTCTTCTGGTCTCTTCCTTCTTCTTCTCCTTCTTATTTTCCTTCTTCTTCTCCTTGTTCTCCTTATTCTTCTTCTTCACAACTCGAGATTACAAATCCCCTTATGAGATAATTCCCTTGTAGCTCCTGTAATAGATCTAACTTCAATCATCATTACCAATTTCGAAAATTGAATTAGACCCCGTTGCAGAGAAGGTTAATTCTCTTTTGAAATCCCTCTCCATTTTATTACATGCTCGAGGTTCCTGGCTTTCAGGTGCCGTTGGTGTAAATTCTATCAACGTCTATCGTACTTAGGTTCTCTGCTGAGGCACGGTCATACCCCTCCAGTACAACTCCACGTGAAAAGTCACGCTCTGCTGGATACAGGGATAGTTTGTCGCGAGTATAACGGGTGACTCTTAGCAACCGAGAGAGCAGAAACAACACCAAAGTGTTGTCCAATCACCTGAACAACCACGGTTTTAGATGACCCTCAAAATTGTCAAATTGTAATCGTAAAATTGCAAAATAACTACCAAAATTCTTTGGTATTTAATAAACAGATCCTACCTACCTGGATAATAAGCCTATAAATTCTAAATACAATTCATCCAAAGAATAAAGGAGATATTAAAACATATGTTTATAAGGATATTTTCAAAATGGCGTCACGTTTCTCATATCGCTCCCAAACCTAAATTTCATTAAAATCCTTCTATTTTGTGCTTCCTAGCGATTAGATTTCGAATAGAGAAAATAACACATGAAGTTTTTGCTGGTGGCCTATCGGCTTATTCAGAGCTGAGTCACAGCACGGTTTTCTCTCTCTTCACAATTCCTTTCTCTCTTTTTCCCTCTCCTTATCTCTATCGTTTGTACCGTTCCCTCTGCTTCCCCCTCTACATACACCTATCTTCCTCTTTCTATTCCATACCCAGGTTACGTCTATATCCCTCAGGATTCCTGCATCTTCTTTGTTTCCCAAACCAATAGTCTCCACTCCTCAATTTTCCTCAAATCTTCAATCTCCACCAGGTCATCTTCCATTTTCCCTCCATCCCTTTATTTTGTCCTCCATTCCTTCTTCCATTCCTTCCTTTCATATACTTCTAACTCCCTTCTTTTTCTTCCTCCTCCTCTCTTTTTACTCCTTCCCGAAGACTTTTTGTTTCTTGCAGGACTTATAGCTAGTAGGTCTCCCTTGCTCGCATTCTTTTCTAATTCTCTTTGAGGTTCATCTTTTTGCTCCCCCGTCCCTTGTCTCTCTTTGTCTACCTGAGATTCTCCCTCTCTGTTCTGAGCTCGGCCGACTGGCTGACTCGCCGGTCGGCCGACCGACTGACTAGTTGGCTGTCTCTACGGCTGGCTGGCCACCTTCCTCTCCTACAGGTTGCCCGCCGAGCGAGAGAGTTTACCTGGCGTTACCTGGCAGGCTTAGTTAGTTCACTCACGTCACTTCGAGTAACCGGTTCGAGCGGAGTCCTGCACGATCGTACGAGCATCGGCCCCAACATTCGCCGCTCCGTTCACTAACTTCGATCTCGGTACTCCTCTTCCTTCTCCTGCCTTTTTTTTTATACCTCTTTTCCAGTTTCTCACTGTCTCTCTCTGGCGAGTGAGCTCCTTCTGCAGTCCTTCTACTCGGTCAGATCGATCCGCGTTGCACGTTACATCATCGCGAGTATCCATCTCCGGATTTCTAGATAGAGTGACCTAGAGTTCAATGTTGTTCGTCAAGTGCGATCGCCAACCACACCTGATGCCACCAAATCACCGGCTTCAGCATCACCAAGGGCGAATCGGAGGAACTCGAGGTCTTAGAAGTCACCGGGAGTCCAAACTGAAGAGTCACCCGAAAACTAAAAGGCACTCAGTCAAATATATCCTTCGACTTAGACTGGTTGGATGTTTGGGTGACTTTTAGCTTTGGCTCTTTCTTCGGTTTGTATTCCACGGAACGCAAGAGCCAGCACTCATAAATCAACAGGACAGGTATGCCCTTTCAGAATTTTTACTATCTTAAGACTCCTGGGTTTTCGATCATCATGTTCTTCTCGCCATGAAAGCAGAGGGAATTCAGTCAGAGTTACCAAAGGGAATTCACTCCGAGTAAGTAAAGGGAATCAAGAGAAGTGCCTTGAGGTATCTCAAGGTTTTCCACCAGTTTGTGTTGCTCAAGAGCAAAAAGCCACAGATGGTCGGAAAAAATAAACCACAGGATGGTGTGGTATTCCTGCGGCAGTGGAACACCAGAAACTCAGAACAAGGGTCTTCTTTGGATTTCCATTCCTCAAGACAGCGAAACCACAGTTGGTTTTCTGATAGTCTCGTCAAATCTCGAAAATCTCCCAATCTTCCTCTAATTATTTGCAACCATCGTGATACTCGTATAAACCATAACTCTTTTCGCAAGAGAATTGCACAATTGGAGAAGTTGTTCCCCATTTTGTCTTCTTCCCAGAGCTCTTCATCTGGTGAAGTTCAGAGGTGAAGAAACCGGCCCTAATCTGATCAGGATTCGTTTTTAGCTGAGATAAGTTCAAGGAATTTCTTTGGGTTCTCTGTTTCCCTTCTTTTCTGAGGAAGAAGAGTCATCGCCTGATGGACTCTGTGGAGAAGAGATAGAATCACTCTGGCTCTTGGAGCGACGCAAATTGAGGACGAAGTGGAGAGATTCTGCGGGAAACGTTCCACGTTGGAAAGTTTAACGACTCGTAACCAGAGTACTTCTTGCGATTGTGGATTACGGGCAAAGGAAATGTTCCCAGTGGGAACTAAATGTGAAGAGATGATAAGGAATCTCTTCCTTGGGTGCAGGATTTGCTTCCTTACTTGCCGGAGTTGATTTCTAAGTGCAGAAGTTGATTTCTAAGTGCAGAAGTTGATCTTTATAAGGAACAGAAATTATGTCCGAGGTATGCAAAGAGACTTTTCGAGTTGGAAAACTCTTTGCAGATATACTAGTTATGAGACCTGTACTTCTTGCTTCGAGGTGAGCAGCAGCTGGGGGCGTTATACAAGGCTCGGATTTCAACCTTGTGTATCAAAATTTATTTAACATTTGCAAAAACCAAATAGAAGTTCTCTCTTGCATTTAAAACTTAGTCTTCATTTTTCAGTTTTCCTTTCTTGATAATTTTTTTAAATTATTTTTAGTTTAGAAGGGTTTATGGCTCTGATGTGTCTTTTGGAATATAAAGCTGTTTTGTTTTTCTTAAGCTTAAAGAATCTTATTTTGATACATCTGTTTGACAAAATGTAATCTCCTTGACTACATTTTGATCTTAAACAATCTCAAATTGAGGTCAGGTGCTGTTCTACTTCATGAATCGCTTGAAAAAGTCTGTTATTCGCCTGAGAACCGTTTTTATCTAGCTTTTGTGTTCGGAATCTGGACTTTGGTTTGAATAATTCGTCAAGTAAATTACGGTTTAGGTGAGTTTTAAATTTCGATTTTCTCAAGTTAAACTTAAGACTCGGTTCGGTCAATTTTTCAATTCTAATGTTGACGGCGTTTTCAAACAGGATTCATTTCTACTAAGTTGAATCTGTTCAAACATTTACAATTCAGTTTCAATCAACTGAATATTTACGATTTAATTTTCTATAAAAAGAATTGAAGACTTTTCTCAAGGTTTTTCATCTCTGGAATTCTGCTCTTGATAAAAAGGTCGGACTCGATTCACTCCTGTGGCTTTTCTACGTGAAAAAAAATAGTTTATGTAACATCTTCTTCCGAACCAAGTTCCACAAGTTTTTATACAACTTTAATCAATCCAGGATCTCTTGAACTAAAATTCAATAGAGGCAAACTCAATCCTTATAGCAACAGTTAAAGACATTTTATCTTTTTTATTGAAAATCACCAACTGGATATCAAACCAGACGAACTTTCGATATCGACATTTGGCATAATCTGAGCGTTCGTGATGACGGAAAAGGCATTTTTCCAGTAATCCTGATTCTTATTCATTGACTCGGGGCCGCTCACGATTCCGGCAGCAATAATATCGAATCGTGCTTCTCAAGAAGATTTCGAAAGTCACGCTGCCGGGGTATCGGATATCTCGAGAGCCGCTTGGTATTTTATTGTTTTCAGTTTCTCTTTCTTCTTGTCTTTTCATTCGCCTCCCACTCAGTTTCGGCTTTGATTCTCCGTCTTCGTTTCCCTCTCGCCGCCGTTGCGTCACCGTGAAATTGCGCCTTTGATACGGCGTTAGCCATTAGGGAACTTTCAAGTCTGAAAAAGAAAAGATAAGGTAAAAAAAAAAGAACGACGAGTGAATAAGAAAAATAAGAAATAGTAGCGCGCCCGAGTTTTTTGCCCCTCACTTTGATTCCAGAAGCCTTTAGAGCCGGATTCACACTTTGGCGCGCCGAAGCGCGGCGAAGCGACATTTTTCCTTCCCCCTTGCCATCCTTGCGGAGCTGTTCGCTTCCGCCTCGCGCGAAACAAGTGCCGTGAGATTGTACACGGGAAAAAATAAATTTCGCTTCGCTGCGCTCCGCCGCTTCCAAGTGCGAATACACCGGAAGCGGCATTACCTGATCGCAAACTTTGAAAATCTCTTTCCGGATCACATTACCCAATCTTTCAGTTCCATTACACAAGTTGTTGACTAATCCAGAAGTTTTTTTTAAATAATTGCCAGGGGCGAATCCAGACAAGGGCTTTGGTGAGGGGGGGTGTTTACCCTTCCCCCTCTACTCTCATTATTAACAAATGTTTAAATAGGAATCAAGTTTTTATATTTATAGCTCTGAGTCATAACAGACTTCTGAAAACTCATCTAAAGGTTATCAAAAACCGGACCCAAATTCGACATTGTTTCTGACTGGGCAAAACCCTAGGTCGGCAAAAAATAACTTTCGTGCAAACTTTGGAAATCCACTTCTCGGAAGGCCACAAAAAGTAGTTATTTCACCGTCGCTGTCGTAATCCCTTCATTATTTCTCATGATTTTCAATTACGTGTTGTGCATCAACAAACAGGTGTCAGTGACGGCGCTCTCGGTTATAACGGCAACAGCACCAAGAAAAAGAAAAAAATAGTCGCGTGAGAAAATATACGCTCTAAACGATTTGCATTTTTAATTCCTGGCTCAAAAGTATATATAATTGCTTAGTACATCCAAGAAGATGCCTATCTTCATCATCCTCGTAATCCACTAATTAACCTTCGCATTACACATGTCGCCATTACATATCATAAAGCGAATAAAACTCGTTTCTTTTTCAGCGTAAGATAACAAGGTCATAATTAAGTCGTAGGGCCTCTGACACGGTGAAAACTGAGTAGTTAGAGTTAGATGATCAAAATTTAGATGGTGAGTTTGATTATCTAGATATAATGCCACTTAGGGTGGCGTCCCATGATTGCGTTTGGGTTGCGTCAAATAATGAGAGAGAAAAAGATAAAAGTATATGTTTTTCTCTTTTACTCTCATTGTGACGCAACGCAAAACGCAATCATGGAGTGCCACCCTTACAGTTTATCATTTTTTCTGAATAAACTCGACGTTCCTAATATTAACCGCATTTCGTTCTCAATATTAATCAGCATGGATCTAATATCTCACTTGATACCACTATGCATGCTTTGTGTTCCGGCATCTGATAGGTTGCTATTGGCGCGCAGTTTAAAATGCTAAAAAATATTATTTTATACGCAATACGCATGTGCAACTGATGTTATTATTGAGAGAGAGGGAGAATTTGGTGAAATTTAGGAGGGCCTCTGTTTAGGATTTGGAGAAATTTGAGAGGGTCAAGTGTATTATTTTATCAATTTTATGATCAGTTTGATTGTCAAGAGGACTGACTTTTTCCTGACATTCAGGTAAATTTCCCTGACAGAAAAATATTAAAAATACGAAGAAATTTTCAGTAAAAATTCTATTCATATTTTTATAAATTTTCGTATAATATCATTTTAAATCTTTCGAAATTTAAAATCACTTCACAAAAAGAATCTCACAAATTTATGAAAACCTTGGGATTCTCTTAAAATTCCACGAAATCAATTCAAATTTGTTAATATTTCATGAAAACCGTTAAATTTTCACTAACTGTTTTCAAATTCCTCAAAATCATCAGGGAAATTTTTTTTTCCTCTGACTAATTTATAATTACCTCTTTGTGATTTAAAAAAAAATTTTTTTTTTAATTTGATAAAGTGGAAATAGAATAAAAAAAAGATGAGGTATGGATAAAATACAAAAAATTCGCGGTTCTAAATGAAATTCCCGGGTTTTTCCCGGTTTCCCGGCCCGCTAGACACTCTGTCATTTCAAATGCTTTAAATTTCTCAGAAAACTTTAAAATCTTTTAAAATTCCTAAAAGTCTCTTAAAATGTCCTAGAATCCTTCAAAATTCCACGAAATCTTTTAAAAATCTCTTGAAATATTTCAAAATTCCACGAGGAACTTTAATATCTCTTAAAATTATTGGAAACTTATTAAAATCCCTTAAAATTCTATAAAATCTTTTACAGATTCACAGAATCTTTTACGAATTATAAAAGTTTCATGAAATCCTTTAAAATTCAAAAAAGGACTTTCAAATTTTCTAAAATACATTTAAATCTCTATATAAAAATTCTTAGAAACAAAAACTCCACAAAATCCTTTAAAAATCAAAAGTAATTTTTGAAATTTTTTTTTAATTCCACAAGAATCATTTTAAAAATATGAAATTTCATAAAATTTTGAAAAGCTTCTTAAAATTCTTGAAATTCCATAAAATTCTACAAAATCTTTTATAAATCATAAAAATTGTGTGATATTCTTTAAAATTTCAATCAATTCCTTTAAAATACGTAAAAATATCTTAACATTTTGTAAAATTCCACAAAATCTTTCAAAAAATCATAAAAATCTCATCAAATCCGTTAAAATTCCATGAGGAAAAATAAAATCCCTTAAACTTCTTCAAAACTCTTTAAATCACCTAAAGTTTCCTAAAAATCTCTTAAAATTTTATCAAGTCCTTTAAAATTCCACTAATCCTTTTAAATATTATATAAATCTCTTGTAATCCCTCTAAATTCCTAGAAATCTCTTAATGTCCTTGAACCCAATTTAAAATCCTATAAAATGTCATAAATTCCTTAAAAAATCCGTTAAAATTTTTTACAATTTCTCGAAATCTTTCACGAATCATAAAAATCTCCTGAAATCCCTTAAAATTCAATAAGGAACTTTGAAATTCCCTAAAATACATCAAAATCTCTACATAAAAATTCTCATGAACAAAAACCCCTGAAAATCCTTTAAAAATCAAAAATAATTTTTGAAATTTTCTTTAATTCCAGGAATATTTAAATCCCCTAAAATAATGATAAAAATCTCAAAATTTCTTTAAATATTTACAAGTTTCTTATAAAATTCTTGAAAACCTGTTAAAATCGTATATAAAATCCTATAAAATCTTTGATAAATCTTTCATAAATCTACATATCTAGCTAACAACTACATCTATCCAACAACTTTTTTTTCCCCCTGAACTAAATTTCGACTCATTAGTTTTTAAAATCTCTCAAGAAGATTGAATCGTCCTGGTACCAATTGAAAATTGATTCGACAAGCAGATTATTTGTGGGAGCAATGGCATCGAGTGCGGATCTTAACGCGGAAATTTGAACGTGGGAAGCCGAGTGAATCGTCAGAGAGTGAGAAAGAGCAATTCTTTTGATGATGGAATGGCGGAAAGGGGAATGGGAAGGGGGCAGGTGGGAGAGGGGTAGAGGGGGAGGGACGAGAAGAGACAACCGTAAAGAGCGTTGAAGAACTCAAGACGCGTCGATTTGAAACTGATGAATGGTGGGAATAACCGGAGGGCTCCAAGCGAATAAATTGAGAGATGTAGAAAAAAAGATAGAGGAAGAGCTAAGGAGACAGCGATGGAGTCGAAGAGAACTAGATAGAAGTCGAAGAACTGGCGTGGAGAACGTTTGGAGAACTGGCGTGGAGTTCGTTTGGTGAACCATGGCGTACTCCACGGACTGGAGAACTCCATACTTCCGGGAAAGTCGATGATCCGGAACAAAAGAGTTGATGAAGAAAGGAGTCCATTCCAAGAAGTGCAATTCCCTTTCCTGCGTCATCTCATTCACAAAAGTAAATCTCCCACAAAGATATAAAATTTACGAGAAATATAGAAAATGTTCATTAAAAAGTATTTTTATGAGTTTCACAGAATTTCACGGAGAGTTCTGCAATCGTTCTCCAGCACAAAATGGTGGAGGGAGTTGTATATGCCTTCCCTTAGTGGTATTAAGTTCAAACTTGGCTTTTCGAGGTAGTCGAGTATGTAAATTTGATTTCATGTTCTATCAACCCGCATGAGAAATTACCGCAGTTTCCGCTGATAAACTCACCCTCGGAACTGGTGGCTTTGTGTCTCAGGTGTACATATGCTGCTAAATATACATGCATACAGAATAGACAATTACTAGTGATGGTAAGTATCGACCAAAAAAACTTATCGATATCTTCCCCCTCTCTTCTGAATTATTACAAATTTAAATAGACCAATGGAACATTTTTTGACGCGCATGCGTCCAATACACATATAGTATACTCTATATAAAATGAACCTTCATCTATATGAGACGAAGATTTATTTACTACTCTCTTTTACTAAAAATATTTATTATTATGATTGTATAATTGGTATAACTAATTTGCTCTTATGGTAAAGTATCACATGCCCTTAAGCAAAAAATGTATATCGATATTTTTCCCATCCTATGTAATTACACAATTTCACAATACACTGAATGGGAAATTATACTAAATGGGAAAAATATTGTAAAACAAGCTGAAGAGACAAATTGGGCAACTTTTGTGATTCTATTTTTTCTACTTTTTATCTGCGTGCCGTTATTCTTTGTATAAGAGAGTTACCGTTATTTTCACTGGCCTCCCGAGCTTTATTTCCAAATGGCAAATGGGTATTGTAGGGAATAGCCAACCTGTGACGAAACATGGAAGAGAGAACTTATATATATAAGTCCTCTCTTTTATAGATGGCTTAACGTCATATCTGCAGGTTCAACACATAATTTCTACATTATACCGTAAATGCTTTCCTCTTCTTCATTTATCCATTAGTCTTAAGATCTGAACTTTTCAACTAAATAACTATTTCATCGCGCACTGATCCGGAAATAAGTTGCAGATTGCAGGTGGTTCTTGAACCGAGTCGTCGAGAGGAGAAACCGCAGAAGAGATTCACTGAGAAGAAGGAGGAGGAGGAGGAGAAGAGGAAGAAGAAGAGGAAGAAGAGAAAAAAAGGAAGAGGAGAAAGAAGAGAAGAAGAGGATGGACCAAGAGATTGAACTTCGGAATGGCTTGGACTCTGTAAATGGCACTGGAAGAATTCACGGGATTTTTTAGCAACATTCCCGTGGAACTCCCGTGTCATACACAGCGTTCGGCCCTGCATCATGCAGCAGTTATAAAACGGTTATCACGATAAGGTCGTTAATACAGAGAGCACTCTATTGGCGAAGTGGTACCTAAGAGATCAATGAGCTTGTGGTATCAGTTTATAAACATTATACTTAATTACTTAAGTCAGTGGCGGTTCCAAGGGGAGGGGGGGGGACATGGGGAAATGTCCCCCCACCAAAAAAAAAAATGCTTCACAGAGTGCACAGTAGGCTGGTCCTTATTTACTCTTGGTGTTTTTTTTTTCGATTCTTCTTGGTCTTACCCCCCTATTTTGTTAGAATGACCAAAAAAATGATCTCCATCAAATTTTAGCGAATTCGGTTAATGTTAACACGTGCCTCAAAGCACTCAAAGTTTATTATCCAATTAACATGAGGAAAAGTACCGTCCAACTTCAAATGCTCGTATTTTTTTTTTATATTTTACCGGAAGCCTTTGGCTCTGTGCAATTGTGATCTTTTGACTATGTTAAAAAAACACATCTAAACGGAAATTTTTTTTTTGTAAAATTTACAAAATGGCGGACCGCTAAATTTGAACCATAATTACAATAAAAACTGACGAAGTAATCGTGGTGGCCGATTAGAAAACAGTTGCTGTACTCTTGATTCTCTACAGGCGCCATTTTGTTTTTGAACACTTCAAAAAAATTAATTTATGTACTCTATAATACGTATAATAAACTTGTCTTCTTAGATTTTGCGTGAAATATTATCTCTCTTTAGCAAAAAATCTCAAAAATGACATTCAAAAACAGCGTTCTACATAGATGTTACCCCTTAATTAAAGATGTTTTTTTCAGTTCATTTTCTAAACCTATACGAAGCATATTAAGCAATCTATAACAGATTTTATAAGAGTTTTAGCTCTACAACGTGTTGGAAAACAAAAATATCCTTTAATAACTGATTTGTACGACTAGAAAAATTAAATTAAAGTACCTATATATATTTCTCTGTTTTCCAAAATTGTCAGCCAAAAATCATTAAAAGTTCAAGATGTTTGTATATTATAATATATATAATAAAAGTTAAAAAAGGAATTTAATTATGAAGTTTAGCTGTGAAAATACACATAAAATTATATTTTAGTTGTAAAAACCAAAGAATGCTTTTCTAAATCTATATTTCACAGAGACTTGTGAAAATCGTCGATTGCATTAAGAGGAACGTGTAAGATAATAATAATAATAATAATAATAATAATAAATATGCTTTGTGCAGATTTAGAAAATTGACTAAATAGAAAATTATAATTATATAAAGATGAATAATAATATAACATTTCCTTAAGGGCATGTAATACTGTACCATAAGAGCAATTTAGTTTACCCAATTATACATTCATAATAATAAATATTTTTAGCTAATAAGAGTCAACAAACCTTCGTGTACATGAGAGGAAGGTTTATTGACTCATATTCGCTAAAAATATTTATTATTATGAATGTATAATTGGGTAAGCTAAATTGCTTTTATGGTAAAGTATCACATGCCCTTAAGGGAAATAGTAGCCTGCTTTCAAACATCTTTTTTTTAACAATTTTTGTTTGCATACATTTTTATTTTAAATTCTCAATATTTTCACGTATTATTGCACATATTTTGGACTTTCAGAACACAAATTTTCATTACTTTTTTTTATCAATATCAACATCAACATTATTGAAGAATCAATTTAAAAAAAAATTTGTTAAAACACACACACACACACACACACAGTTATTCCTGTATATTCATTTTTTCTACTCTTAAAAATCTTTAAATTATGCGATGAAAAATGGATTATTATGTGAAATTTCGATTCAAAAATCTATGGATTATGCGAAATTGTGCAATAAATTTAATAAATTCTAATTAAATTAATTTAATTTATATTTCTTTTACTTAATTATAACTAATACTTAATTCTAATATTTTCTTAAACTTTAAAAGATTTCGAAGGTTTTTCGTTCCTCTAGAAGAGATTTAGAAAGGTGTCTGGGATTTTAAGTCTTGCCTTGGAATTTCGAAGAAATTCGTAATTTTAAAAGGTTTTTGAGAATTTTAAGGGATTTTTAAAGAGTTTATGAGATGTCTACTAATTTAAAGGCATCTTAAGAAAGTTTTCTGATTTTTAAAAGATTTTATGGAATTTTTAAGAATTTTATGGAAGCTGACGAGATTTCTAATACTTTTAATGGATTTTAAAAGATTTCAAATGTTTTTAAATGTTATCGTAGAATTTTTAAAGAATTTCAAGAAGTTTCTGGGAATTTTAAGATATTTTCTTAAATTTTAAGTGACTTAGAAAGATTTATGAGATTTTCAAATCTTTTCGTGGAATTTCGAAGAATTTCGAAATTTGAAAAGGTTTCTGAGAATTTTAATAGATTTTGAATGTTATCATGGAATTTTCAAGAATTTTCGGGTAATTAAGAGATTTTAATGACTTTTAAAAAACCTTATTGACATTTTTAAGAATTTTATGAAATTTTATGAGATTTCTAATATTTTTAAGTAAATTTAAGAAAGTTTTTTTTTAATATTTCTGGGAATTTTAAGAGATTTTATTAAATTTTAAGAGATTTCGAAAGTTTTTCGTCAAATTTGAAAATATTTTAGAAAAGGTTTCTGGGATTTTAAGGGATTTTAAGTCTTGTTTTGAAATTTCAAGGAATTAAAAAATTTTACAAGGTTTTTGAGAATTTTAGGGGATTTTAAATGTTATCATGGAATTTCCAAAAATTTTCGGAGATTAATTAAAATATTGTTTAAATAAATAAAAATATTGAATTTTGAAGTGAGATTTTTAATTTTTCGTTTTATGCAAAAATGATAAAAATTAAATAATTTTTCACTCTGTACGCAGCTTTATATTTGAAAAAAGATTAGTGCTACAGAGCGAAAAAATATTTATCTGTAATTTTCTTTGAGTAAAATGGAGAATAGAATTTTGATCTTAATACTTGGGTCCAACACCCTTAATGACTTTTAAATTACTTATTTATTGGCATTTTTAAGAATTTGATGAGATTTCTAATAATTTTGTGGGATTTCAAAAAACTTTTTTGACACCCTGTATATGCTAGCAGAAAATACAAAATTTATCCCGTGATTATAATTTTCTTTTCCTTTTGCATATAAATTGAAATTGCAACCTTTTCTAATGACTCGCTGCACCTGTTGCTTCGCTACATCGCAAAAGGAATGAAGGTAGACTTCATGCTTCTCAGAATAAGCGAACATTGAACCTCGGAACAATTCGGTGTGAAAGACGTATCGAGTATTATAATTTCCTTTTTTTTATTCGCATCTTTTCTGGCATTCAGCTCTCTCTTTATGCCCCTTCTCTTGTGTTGTCCTTGCTCCTTTTATTCACGCTCTTAAGTATCCTTGACTTAATGTCTTGACAGCACCGAAGCCATTATTGACTTGAAATTGTTTTCATATTACTTCCGGTAGTAATAGGCAAATTACCTTGATCTGATTAGTTGCTCGAGTTCCGAGTGTTTTAGTCATCTATCATAGATATCACAATCCTTAAGATCTAATCCGATGCTTTAGTTTTTACAAATATTAACTCTAATACTCTAGTTATCTTTTTAAATGGAATATTAATTTTTATCTATTTTATTTTTATTTTTATTTGATTCAAGAGATTTTACTAAATTTCAGTGGATTTTAACGGAGTTGGACCCAAATGTTAAGTTCAAAATTCAATTCTCCATTTTACTCAACGAAAATTATAGATAAATATTTTTTCGCTCTGTAGTGCTAATCTTTATTCAAATATAAGTCTGCGTACAGAGAAAAAAAATATTTAATTTTGATACTTTTTCCATAAAGCGAAGAATGCAAAATATCACTTAAAAATTCAATATTTTCATTTTTCTTTAAAAAATATTTCAAATAGCTATTTTCTTGCTCTATACGCATAATTCTAGTTAAAAATTGATTAATTTTACAGAAGGAAAACATTTCAAATTTAATATTTGTTGAGTAAAATGAAGAAATCCAATTTTTAGATTAGAACTTGGCTCCAACACCCTTAACAGATTTAATGAGAGTTCATGGAGCTTGAATAATTTTAAAGAAGATCAAAGAATATCAAATGATTTTACGAAATTTGAAGGATTTTCGTCAGATTTTAAACAGTAATACTCCTGACAGTATTCAATATTTAAATTAAATCCTTTTAAATGCAACAAAATCTTTTGAAAAACAAAAAAAATTTTTAAATCCCTCAATAAAACACCTTGACAAATTTTCAAATCTTTTAAATTCGATAAAGATCTCTTGAAATTTGTTCAAATTCAAATTCATGGAAACGTCTTAAAATACTCAGAAGCTTCTGGAAATTCTTAAAAATTCTACGATAACTTTTAAAACCCCTTTAAATCCTTTAAAATCAAATAAAAGTACTAGAAATCTCGTTATATTCCATAAAATCTTTTAAAAACCAGAAAACTTTTTTGAAATCTCTTAAAATTATTATAGATCTTATAAAATTTTACAAAATTCTTTAAAATGACAATAAAGTCTTTTAAAAGTCATTAAAATCTCACAATTCTCTTAAAATTTCGAAATTCCTCGAAGTTCCACGACAAGACTTAAAATCCCAGAAATCTTTCTAAATGTCTTCAAATTGCACGAAAAACCTTTGATTATCTCTTAAAGTTTAAGAAAATCTCTTAAAATTCCCAGTAACTGGGGAAATTTTTGAAAACTCTTGAAATTCTTTAAAATTCTATGTTAACATTTGAAAAACCTTTTTATCCTTTAATTAAAATACATTAAAAGTATTAGAAATATCATTAAATTCCATGAAATTATTAAAAACTATAAAATTTACATGAAAACATAACATCTTTTAAAAATCAGAAAAATCTTTTGAAAATCCTTGAAATTATAAAAAATCTCATAAAATTCCACAAAATCTTTTAAAATTAATAAAAAATCTCGTGAGTTTCGTTAAAATTTCTCGAAATTTCCTGAAACCATTTAAAATCCCTTAAAATTCCGCTCTAAAAAATTGATGTTACAAAATTTCTTTAAAATCTCGTATAAATTGTTGTTACAAATCTATTCTCTAAATTTAAATCAGCAAAATGCCGTTGGTTCAGATTAAGGGCGTTGGAGCGAAGTTCCAATCTAAAAATTCGATTTCTTCATTTTACTCAATAAATATTAAATTTGAAATTGTTTCCTTCGGTAGAATTAATTAATTTTTAACTAGAATTATGCGCACAGAGCGAGAAAATATCTAATTCAAATATTTTTTAAGTAAAATGAACATATTCAATTTTGAAGTTAGATTTTGAATTTCTCGTTTTATGCAAACAGTATCATAATTAAATAATGTTTCTCTGTGTACGCAGTCTTCTATTTGAAAAAATATTCATCTAAAATTTTCATTGAGTAAAATGGAGAATGAAATTTTGAGCTTAACACTTGGTTCCAACGCCCTTAAGAGAGTGATAAACTTTTAAACAATTTGAAGTTACAAGAAATAAAGAAAATCATCGCGGTCCGCTAGACATCTTCTGTCATTTCAAATCCTATAAATTCATCAAAAAACTTTAAAATCTTTTAAAATCCCTAAAAGTCTCTTAAAATGTCCTACAATCCTTCAAAATTCCAGAAAATCTTATAAAAATCTCGAAATATTTCAAAATTCCACGAGAAACTTTAATATCTCATAAAAAGCCTCAAAATCTCTTAAAATTCTTGGAAACTTATTAAAATCCCTTAAAATTCCATGAAATCTTTTACAATTGCACGGAATCTTTTACGAATCATAAAAAGTTCGTGAAATCCTTTAAAATTCAATAAGGAATTTTCAAATTTCCTAAAATACATTAAAATCTCTATATAAAATTTCCTAAAATCATTTTTAAAATGTCAAAATTTCTTAAAATTTTTACAAGCTTTTTATAATTCTTGAAAACCTCTTGAAATTCCATAAAATTCTTCAAAATCTTTTATAAATCATAAAAAACTTGTGACATTCTTTAAAATTTGAATCAAATCCTTTAAAATCACTTTCACAAAATCTTTTAAAAAATCATAAAAATTTCACCAAAACCTTTAAAATTCTACGAGGAAAATTAAAATCCCTTAAAATTACTTTGAATTCCCTAAACTTGCTTAAAAATCTCTTAAAGACGTTGGATCCAAGTGTTTACGCTCAAAATTCAATTCTCCATTTTACTCTACAAAAAATATTTAATTTAGATGCTTTTTACATAAAACGAGGAATTCAAAATACAATAAAATACAAAAAATTCTCGGTCCTAAATGAAATTCCCGGTTTTGTCCAGTCTTTTCCTGATCAAATTTTTTTCCCTTGGACCAATTTATAGTTGTCTTTTAGTGATTTCTGAAAAAAAGTTTTTTTTTAAATTTGATAAAGTAGAAATAGAATAAGTAGAAATAGAATAAAAATAATGTAAAGTAATAAAAAAGTTGATTTTTCAATAAAATACAAAAACTTCCTGGTCCTATATAAAATTCCGGCTTTTTCCGTTTCCCGGTCCGCTAAACATCCTGAATTATAGAAGCAAGAAAAATTCCCTTTTTCTTATATTTCTCTTTGTAAGTTGCGGTTTGTGGAAAGATGAAACGCCAAATATTGTTTCTTGGTCTCCAGAAGCAAGTTTATAACGGGTCACAACTTGCCAGTCGCAACACACCTGACGCGGAACAGCTCGGGACACATGCTGTTTGCGATCGTCGCATCATCTGGAAAAGAAAAGATATAAAAAGAGAATCTTCTTCATTCCCGTTCGCGCACTTAAGAAAAACTTTTTGCATTTTATTTTTCTTATTTATTGTGAAGCAGAAAAGGGGAATATACTTTAATTAAATTAGAGTAAATTTTATTCATGATTCAATATTTATTTTCTTTTTATTTTTTTACTATTTATTTTATTATTATTATTATTATTATTATTATTTATTGTCATTATTATTTTTATTCCTCATAGAGAAAGCCTTGTAATCGTTACATTTTCCAATATTTTTATTATTATTACTTATTACTTTTTCTTTTTTATTACTTTCTTTCTCTTACTTTATTATTTTATTATCACTTTATTTTCTTATTAAAGCGTGTTTATTGAATTTACACGAATATACGTCCACAATACTCATTTTTCATAATTCAAGCCTATGTTGTTGGCTTGGAATATTATTTTTACGCAAGACTCGTTGTTCAGACTCTAATAAATACTAATTTAAATAATGTCGTAGATTAAAGTCTGCGATTTGAGTAAGATTTCTCAAAATTACATATGTATCAACACAATTATTACAAAAGTAATTATTACAAAAGTTTTTCTGTTTTTCCCTCCCTTTTCTTTCCCTGAATTGACGAAATAATGGAAACTTCAACGCATTTCCCAAGTTTCCTTTTATATTCATTGACGCAAGATTTTTTGTCCCCTTTGTGCTGTGTCCTAATTTTCACAGATCTGCTGATTTGCGTTTGTAGAAAATCTTATGTAACTCTTTTTTTAAATCGTTTTCTAAGAAAAATCTAGTGCAACTATAATGGAGACATTAAAGGACAGAAACAAAGCAACAAAGGTAATCGATTGGGTATTCGTAGAACGTAAAAGTATATATAGTGTGGCTTCAGTAACAAACCACTTGTTGCGCAACACCTGTTGCTTTAAAATTAAAGTGAACTGGCCACGTGCAACAGTTTCCTATATAATTTTTTCCTTTTTAAACATTATTTCCCTCTATTCGTTCCCCTTTTAATTATTTATTTCCCTTCTTTTTCATCACCCTCTCTGGAATGTAAATTTCCACTTCCTCTTTTTCCATTTCCCCTTTTTTCCAATTACTTCGTCTCTTTAACTTTTTCCCTTCATTATTTTCTCCCCCCTGCTTCCTTCTTCACTTCCTCTTTTTCCCATTGGCTTTAAGTTTTAGAAGTTTAGTCTGACGATTTTTTATTTTTACATTCATTGAATAAAAATATTTTTTTAAAAGTATTCAAAGTTTCTAAAACCAAATTTTTTGATTTATTTACTGGCAGAAATTTGCCCAGCGTTGGAAAGGATTTTAAGAGATTTCTTCGAATTTAAAGAAATTTTAAAGAGATTTTAAATGATTTTAAGGACTTTTTTTTAGGATTTCAAGGATTTTTTTTAATTTACATTTCCAGAAAAACTTAGGAATCTGAGATTTCATGTGATTTTCAGTAGTTTCAAGGGATTTGATAATTTTTTATTGGACATTCAGTAATTATCAGAACTTTAAGAGCTTTCAAGGGATTTCAGGAGATTGCAAGATATTTCAAACGATTTTAAAACATTTACAGAAGATTTTAAAGATTTTAAAGAATGTTAAATAATTTAAAAATATTTTAAGGGATTTCATTTGATTTCGTCTAAATTAGAATCAATTCCTTGAAAAGAAAAATCACTTTGATAGTCCTAAGGGTGTTGGAGCCAAGTTTTAATCTAAAAATTCGATTTCCTCATTTTACTCAAAAAATATTTAATTTTATATTTTTTACCATTTTAGAATTAATCAATTGTTAACTAGAATTATGCGTACAGAGCGAAAAAATATTTAATTCAAATATTTTTTAAGTAAATCAAAATATTCAATTTTGAAGTTAGATTTTGAATTCTTTGTTTTATGAAAAAATTAAATATTTTTTCGCTCTGTACACAGTCTTATATTTGATAAAAGATTAGTGCTACAAAGCGAAAAAATGTTTATTTATAATTTTCGTTGAATAAAATAGAGAATAGTATTTTGAGCTTAATACTTGAGTCCAACGCCCTTAATCTAATAAATATTATACAAAAAATTAAAAAATCCCAACGTTTCTGACGTCTAGTCTGGTGATTTTTTTTACATTTATTGGAATAATAACAAAAAAAGTTTCCATTATTCCCAACACCCAAAATTTTTATTTAATTACTAGGAGCAATTATAGAGAATTTAAAAGAATTTGCAAAAGACTTTAAATAATTTTAATGCAATTTCAAAAGATTTTATATAAGATTTCTAAAATTATAAAAGGATTTTAAGCGTTTAAGAGTAATTTTAAGTAATTTTAAGAGATGCTATAGGAGATTTTGATTAATTTTAGGAATTCAAAGGGACTTTTAAAAGAGTCGAAAAGAGTTATCAATCTTTAGATTATTTTCAGAGATTTCACAAAATTTCAAAACATTTTAACTGATTTTAACGAATTTTGAGGAATTTTAAGAGATTTCAAGATATTTCAAGAGATTTTAAGGAACTTTAAGGAATTATGATATATTTTCAACAATTTTAAGACACTTACAGAAGATTTAAAAGTTTTTAAAAAATTTCAAGAAATATTAAGGCATTTTATTTCATTGACTCCACATTAGAATATAAATTCCTTAAAATTTCTGAAAATCATTTAAAATTACTTGAAATCCTTTACAAATTTTTGAACAATAGTGAATTCTTTTGAAAATTGAAATTCCTTAAAGTCACTTAAAATCTGATAAAATCTTTTAAGATGTCTTGAAATCTTGTTAAATGTATAGAAATTTCTAAAAATCTATGGAAGATCATTTTAATAACTCTTTCAAACTCTTACTAAATAAAAATCTCTTGAAATCTTGTGAAAATTCTTGAAAATCCTTAAACTGGTTTCAATTCTTTTAAAAATCCTTTAACGTTTCTTAGGAAATCTTGAAATTCCCTAAAATGACAAATCATTTAAAATCTCTATAAAATAAAATCCCTTAAAATTTCTTAAAAACTCGTACAACGCCGGGTAATTTTCTACTAGTGAATAAATAAAAATAAAATGATTTTTGAACTTTTTTTTTCATATTCTTGAGAGCGTTGAACCCAAGTGTTAAGTTCAAAATCCCATTCTCCATTTTACACAACGAAAGTTATAGATAAATATTTTTTTGCTCTGTAGCACTAATCTTTTTTTAAATATAAGACTGTATACACAGCCAAAAAATATTCAATTTCGATACTTTTTGCATAAAAAGAAGAATTAAAAATCTAGCTTCAAAATTTAATATTTTCATTTTTATCCTTAAAAAATATTTGAACTAGATATTTTTTCGCTCTGTACGCATAATTCTAGTTAAAAATTGATCAATTCTACAGAGGGAAAAAATTCAAAATTTAATATTTGTTGACTAAAATGAAGAAATAATATTTTTAGATTAGAAGTTGGATCCAACACCCTTAATCCAAAGTATACAAAAAAAAAATAAAATAAAATAAAAATTTTCGTCAGGCTATTAGAAGTCTGAAACTTCAGCCCAATAAAATATGTATCGTATTAGATTCCGAGATTTCGAGCAGAGTAATTAGATGATAGCAGAGGGAATAAATTAACGTTAATTGGTATATTATAAAGTCTAGAAGAATGGCGTTCTCCTTTATTTAAGTGGGGTCGGTGAATTTTTCTCTTCACGCCGACGACCCTATCTTTCTCTGCCTTGCAAGGTTTAACAACTCAAACTTCACGCTTGGCGAGCAAGATCGCACTTTCGTGAATTTCTCATGCGTGCGAGCGACAGAATATTACCAAGGGAACTTCTGACTTTGAACTCACAAATAACAGTCTCGTTACGCACACTTTACTTGCAGCAAGACAGAAGAGAAACAATTTTTTTTTTTCTCATTACTTCCTTCCAAAAACATTTCCTTTTGTAAAGGCAATTGCTTTCTTTATTTTTTCTTTATCTGTTATTTTATTGTCTTTTCCGTCTTCACTTATCTTATCATTCGTCGCATTGTTCTTTTCCTTCCCTTCTCTTCTCTTTTTATATTCCAATTACTTTTCTTCCTCTACTATATCTGACTTCTCCAGTCTCAATATGTTTATTCCTTTATTTTGAGATTTTGTAATTTTAGGGTGTCTAGTGATCAGGAAATTGGAAATTACTGGGTTTTTTTCCCGGTTTTCTCAAGGATTTTTCCGATCGAATTTTTACCCTCCGACCAAGTTGATTTCTGAAAAAAATTTTTTTTTTTAATTCGATGGGGTAGAAATAGAATGAAAAGAAGATACAGTAGAAAAAGTCGATTTTTCAATAAAATACAAAAAATTCCCGGTTGTAAATGAAGTTCCAAGATTTTTTCCTCTTGAAATTCCATAAAATTCTTCAAAATCTAAATCATAAAAATCTGGTGACATTCTTGAAAATTTGAATTAAATCCTTTAAAATCACTATAAAAAATCATTCTCAAAATTCTTACAAGCCTTTTAAAATTCCTTTAAATTCCAGGAAAATATTTATAATTCCGTAAAAATCTTTTAAAATTCTCACAAGTTTCTTAAATTCCTTTATAATTCTACGACAAACTTTTACATCCCTTAACATACGTAAAAAAACTTATAATTTTTTAAAAATTGGTCAAAATTCCCTAAATTCCATAAAATCTTTAGAAAATCATAAAAATCTCGTAAAATCTTATAAAATTTCTCAAGGAACTTTAAAATTCCTTAAAATTCTTTGAATTCCCTAAACATCCTTAAAAATCTCATCAATTCCTTTAAAAACCCACGAGGAAAATTAAAATTCCTTAAAATTCTTTGAATTCCCTAAAATTTCTTAAAAATATCTTAAAATTTCATCAAGTTCTTTGAAATTCCACTAAACCTTTTAAATATTACATAAATCTCTTGCAATCCCTTTAAATTTCTAGAAACCTCTTAAGAACGTTGAACCCAAGTGTTAAGCTCAAAATTCCATTCTCCATTTTACTCAACAAAAACTATAAATAAACATTTTTTCGTTCTGTAGCATTAATCTTTTTTCAAATATAAGACTGCGTATAGAGCGAAAAAAGATTTAGTTTCGATACTTTTTGCATAAAACGAAGAATTCAAAATCTAACTTAAAAATTCAATATTTTCATTTTACTAAAAAATATTTCAATTAGATATTTTTTTGCTCTGTGCGCATAATTCTAGTTAAAAATTAATTAATTCTGCCGAAGGAAACAATTCCAAATTTAATATTTATTGAGTAAAATGAAGAAATCGAATTTGGCTCAACACCCTTAAAATCTTTTAAAATTATTGAAAATCTCTTGAAATCATTAGAAACACAAGGAATTTCAAAAAATGCCTAGAAATTCTTTATAATCCTCTAAAATCCTTGGAAAGTTTCTAAAATCTGTTAAATAAACTTTAAAATCTATATTATATGCAATGCGACAAAAGTAACATCTAATAGTCAGTATAAATGTCAATTTCTATTTTCCTTGACAAATTTTTTTTCCTTGTCATGTAGCCATCCTGTTTAATTCGGTAAATCTTCAAAGTTAAGATGAGAAACGGTGGACAATTGCTAATTTGTAGTTAGTGAGGCCCCTCTCGATCGCTCGTGCCCCTCCTGAATTGCTAGATCTCATTGTTTGTGGCCAGCAAAGCAGAAAGCGGAACTTCCGGTTTCTGATCAGGTTGCAGGTTGCAGACGAGCAGACGCTACGGCACTATACCTGCTTGCCTTCTGAACGTTCATTTCAAAACACCTGCGTCTCCTTTTTCATTCATACTTTTTCACATAATCCAGACGCAAAAAGTAGCCTCCCATGAAAAGTCAATTTTTCCCTTTTCTATTTCTTAGCACTATTTTTCTCGAAGCCAGCATTTACTCAACCTTCAACAAAGCTAAAGAATAATTATCGTGAAAGTTAATTTAAAATTTTAACAGGTGCTCCTGAAACTTTTAAAGAGAGAAAGTCAATAGAAACTAGAAATTTAAAAAGCTAAAAGGTTTCCACTTTTTTTCAAGTTTAAATTGAAAGACAGCCAACCTTGAAAGTGATTGAATCCTAAAATTGGAACGAAGAGTAGAGCAATTATTCTTCTTTTCTTTTTTTTTTTTGATTTATTTTTTGTTGATTTATTTTTTTTTTATTTTAAGCTCTTACAATTTATAAACGTTCTAAATTCAACGATTTTATAAAACTTACGTTTGCTTTGGATGGCTTTCAATTTTTTCTTCAATTAAATTCCAACATAGAAAACAATTTGAAGTATAAAGCAAAGTTTTACTCACTATAATAGTGGAAGAGTCAATCGAGTTCCCAGGGTCTGTAGTTCCGCTTGGCTTTTCAAGTTTCCCAGAGGGGTACCACGACGATTTCCGGCTGGCACTCTACACAGGCACTCATTTCCGGTTCCAAGAGTCGACTCCAGTTTTTCATCTGATTTAACTTTCAGGTGTTAAAAATTATAAATTAAAATATTCTGTTCATTTGTGACAAGAGGAGGGTAGAACATATTTTTTGTTGGTTTCCATTATTCAGAGAATAGGGTGGTCACAAGATTCAATTTTTCAATTTCTCTGACTTTTCCCTGCATTTCAGTCAAATTTCCCTGACAGAAATGTATTAAAAATACGTGTAAATTTTCAATAATAATAATATTGAAATTTTTCAAAAATTTCGTATAATATCTATTTAACTCTTTTGAAATTTAAAATCACTTCACAAAATTTAACATTCGTAGAAAAGATCTCTTAAAATTCATTGAAATAAAATCCAAGAAATAAATTCAAAGTTGTTAATATTTCATGGGATCCCTTTAATTTTCACGAATTTTTTTTAAACTGCTCAAAATCTTTGAGATACTTTAAAATCCACGAAGAAGTTCAAAATCTTTTAAAATTCCTAAGAATTTCCTGTAATCCTTCAAAATTCCATAAAAACTTTTCAGAATCTCTTAAAATACATAAAAATTTCTTTAAATTATTAGAAATCTATTGAAATCCCTTAAAATTCACTGAAATCTATTGAAATTGCTAAAAACATCTGTAAATATCTTAAAATTTCACTACAATATTTAAAATTTCATGAAATCCTTTACAATTAAAAATTATAAAATTAATTAATTACAAAATCGTTTACAAGTCATAAAAATCTCGTGAAATTCTTTAAAATTCCCTAAAGTACATTAAAATCGCTAAAAAAAACTCTTGAAATTAAAAATCTCACAAAATCTTTTAAAAATCAAAAATGACTTGAAATTTTTTAAATTTCTATGAGGACTATTAAAATTCCTTAAAATCATTTTTAAAATGTCAAAATTACTTAGAACTTTTACAAGATTTTTAAAATCCTTTAGAATTCAATGAAAAATTTTGAAATCCCAGAAAATACATAAAGATTTCTTAAAATTCTTTTAAAGCTTCTTGAAATTCTTTACACTACTACAAAATCTTTTATAAATCATACAAATTTTGTGAAATCCTTTAAAATTCCACGAGGAATATTTAAATTCCCGAAAATCATTTTAAAAATGTCAAAATTTCTTAAAATTTTTACAAGCTTCTTAAAATTCTTGAAAACCTCTTGATATTCCATAAAATTCTACAAAATCTTGTGAAATTCTTTAAAATTTCAATCAAATCCTTTAAAATCATTATAAAAAAATCTTTCTTAAAATTCTTACAAGTCTTTTAAAATCCTTTTAAATTCCAGGAGAATATTTATAATTCCTTAAAATCTCTTTAAATTCTAACAAATATCGTAAAATCCTTTATAATATTTGAAAACTTTTCAAAATTTCCTGAAATTCCACAAAATCTTTAGAAAATCATAAAAATCTTGTGAAATTCTTTAAAATTTCCCAAGGAACTTTAAAATTCCTTAAAATTCTTTGAATTTCATTTATAATTCCTTAAACACTCTTAAAATTCTTACAAGATTTTTTAAAATCCTTTATGATTCCACGAAAACCTTTTAAATCCCTTAAAATACGTAAAAAACTTTTATAATTTTTAAAAATTTTGTTAAATTCCCTAAAATTTTTAGAAAATCATAAAAATATCGTGAGGAACTTTAAAATTCCTTAAAATTCTTTGAATTCCATAAACTTCAATAAAAATCTTATAATCACTTAAAATTCCTAAAAATCTATTAAAATTACTGAAAATATCTGGAAATCATTATAGAAACCTAGAAAATCTCAGAGAATACCTGGAAATTATTTATAATGCTTTGAAATCTTTGTATAGTTTCTAAAATTTGTTAAATAAATCATAAAAGTTGCATATGTAATACAACAAAAATAACATGGTTAACATTAATGTCAATTTCTATTTTCCCTGACAACTACTCGCATTTCCCTGACTTCCCTGACTTCCCTGACATGTGGCCACCCTGGAGAAGTTACGGGTTCAAAACTCGCCGCCGTAACATTAAAAACTCTTTATTTGTTTAAATAAAAATGGAAAGTTCTTCACAAACTCATTTTATTTTTCCACTCTTTCCAGCAATGTACTCACTATCTTAACTCCATTTTCTCATTTTAGAAGGTCATTTCACAGATAAAATATTACGTTATATGTACAATCGTCAGTCGAATTATCTTTATGACTATGACTTAAAATAGTGAGTGCATAGCACGAAGATTGAAAAAAACGAGTCAGTTGGAATTCGTTCATCTGCTTACACTAGTTTTAAAAAACTGCATTTCTCACTTTTGGCATGGGTAATTAAAAATAAATAAAATCGTTATCTTATGTGTTTCAACCTGCTCATTTTTCTGAAATGTTATGAAAGAAATAAATTAAGCTTATATTATATATGTAATCAAGCTCTTAAAATTCTACTTCAAGTTGCAATTTTTGTAAAAAGAAAAAAAAATAATAGAAGAAGCTTGAAGTAGAAATAATTTATAAAATAAAAAGAATCAAATGAAAACTGTTTATCTTACTTTTTTTACGTAATATTGCAAGGTGTAAGTTTAAAATTATATCATAAGTGTTGCCCGCATCAGAATTAAGTTTTCGAGTATATAATCATGAATCATCGATCGGTCAATTGCCACGTGTTGATTGTCACGTGTACCGCTTACCAAAGAGCCATTTGATTTGTCGAGCGACAAGAACTAAAAATAAGGTGTATTGCCGTTGAGTATGCAGGCGATTAGTTTAACAAAGCTATAAAATTTCATTTTACATTTTTCGAAAAATTCTTCAAAAAATGATTTACAACAGTAACATTATCTTTAAATGTTAAATTTAATAACGTTAATTTAGATAACGCTTTAATTTAAATTCAATGTTAAAATTTCAATTTAAAATAAAAATAAAATAAATTGAGAATAAATTCCCTTGCACTCACAATTGTGTACCAAGAAAAAAAGAAATGGAAGATAATTTGAAGAGCAAAATGATTCAAAACAATTTCCCGGGCTCAGAGAAATGTTTTTGCACACTTTCGAAATAATTTTAATTCATTTTAATCCACATCTTTTAACTGGAAAAAAAGGGAAAGCAAGTTATTGGATAGTAAAAATCAACGGATAAGAAAGTCGATTATATATAAGTTTATTCATCGGAATTTTCACATTTACTTGGCTTTCTTGCTCTTGATCTTCCTCATGTAGAATTCAAGTTCCTTTCCTTCCAAAATGTAACCGTCGGATCTACCGCATTGTCCAGGTCGACTGGAAACGCAAGCTGAAAAAAATAAATTGAAATTAATTTAACCAATAAAGAAAAAGACATTTCATTTCACAAAAGAAATGAAGATTTGCTATTAAATTTATATTATTATCTTCTTACCAAGAACTCTTCCGGTTCCAAATTGTTCTTCAATGGCTGGTTCAACTTTAGCCAACTTTTGCCTTGCCTTGTACTTGGCTGCGCATTTTTTCGACCTAGCCTTGTTCAGTATTTCTTCTTCGGCTTCAGTCTGTAAAAAAAAAAACCAGGAAATCAATTTCTGCTATTCGTTAAAAGGAATCTGTTTCAATTTTTGTTTGGATACTTCAGAACGCTGTGGGAAAATTTCAACACATCCATTTCTGTGTAGATAAGGTTCGCATCATGTTCAAATTTGGAAAGGATAACTTCTAGTGTAGATTTAGATGTTTAGCAATAACTAGATTTTTAAATAAATATTTAAATAAATGTATTTCTTCAGAAAATATTAGAGATTTATTTTTCAAATCCTGGAAATCTAAAATTTTCTAAGACTTGATGACTTTCTTCTAATTTTTAAGGATTTTAAATGAGCATCTTTTCAAAATAAAAAATTTCTTTTCTAGATAATAAAATCAATGTTAAAATTTGTATTAATTCTAGTTTCAAAACCAGAAATAAATTGAAAATTAAAAATAAAATAAAAAGAGGACCATGAGTGTTAAATAAGTAAAATTTAAGGATTCTCACCAATTTGGCTCCTCGTTTACGGCCAAGAGGAATTGCGTAGTGGGACTCGTACCACTGTCTGAATGGTGTGGCGTCAATGGTCACAATCGCATTCTTGACGAGTGTCTTGGTTCTCACCAATTCGTTATTGGAAGCGTTGTAGACAACATCGATGATACGAGTTTTACGGGCAAGACCCTCGGATCCCCAGGAGAAATTTCCGGTATCGAGACGAAGAGCTCTGTATTTCTTGTTTCCACCTCGTGTGCGAACCTTTTTAACATAAACAAGGAGAATATCGTTAGTCTGCTTTTCAATTAATAAATTATTTTGGGGAATTTGTAAGGTGCTTCAGAACGCTGTGGGAAAATTTCAACACATCCCTTTCTGTGTAGGTAAGGTACTCATCATTTTCAATTTCGGAAAGGGTATTTTGAATGGGTATGTACTTTCAGTCTTGATATTTAACTATAAATAAAAATAATACAAATTTAATGAATTTATTTCATATTAAAGTAAATTGAATTTCTACTTTCTTGAAAAATAGATTCCTTTTAGTACCAAAACAAGTTTTTTTATTGACATTGATAAGTGTAACTTTATTGAAAATTAATATTGAAACCAGATTATATTCTTTTTACAGACTCGCTTTTATTGTATGTAAATAACCAAGACTGATATGTATGTTCTGTAATTTTAAGAAGAATCTTACGGTGTGAATACGTTGAGGTCCAAGTTTTGTGTTGGCTGCTGGGCGACCTAACTCGAACTTCCTCTTCTTCCTTAGAGGCTTTCGTTTGCCACCTGTGGCACGCCTTTTATGCCAATGATCACGGGAGATACCTAAGAACAAAATTAAAATTTAGAAAACATTTTAAAAATCAAAATTTCATCTTAGATTCTTATTTATATTTATTTCTAATATAAAAGGGATTCTAAATTTAGTACTTGAGTTTATATTCGGTTTCTTAATGTTGATTAGACTATTCAAACGCGCTCTGTAGCGCTAATCTTATTTCAAATATAAGACTGTCTACAGAGGGAAAACATATTTAATTTCGATACTTTTTGCATAAAACGAAGAATTGAAAATCTAAATTAAAAATTAAATATTTTCAATTTACTTGAGAAATATTTCAATTAGATGTTTTCTCGCTCTGTACGCATAATTCTAGTTACAAATTAATTAGTTCTACAGATGGAAATAATTCCAAATTTAATATTTGTTGAGTAAAATGAAGAAATCGAATTTTTAGATTAGACATTGGCTCCAACGCCCTTAATTACTGAATAAAACATTTATTTAATTCACGTATATGGAATTAAATAAATGTTTTTCTCAAAGAAGTTTGGGATTATTTTTAAAAGTACATAACAAAAAAATTCTTCACTTTTTGACCTTTTTAATATAGAACAAGATCCAAAACCGCAAAAATAATTTCGGAATATAAGGAAACACTTATAATACTTAAAACATAATCGATAAACATCCTCCAATTATAAAAATTCGAACTTCAAAACTTTCAAAATTCATGACTGTAACCTCACATTTTTCCACTCGTGCAAAAAAAATCGTCAAAAATATTTCCAAAAAATGCAGTGGACTATCGCAACGTCAAAAATGATTTTGGAATATGATAGAAACACAAAAAAATATCTTTATAATGATAAAAGATATTAATAATCGGTAACAGCGTCAAACAAACGACATTCGGCATTGACACAAGTCGGTTCAACATTTTGGGTTTGTTTTTTAACAAAACTCACAAATATTACGCGGCACTCGTAAAAAATGAACGGGACAATAATTAGGTAATTAAATTTTTGAGTTTCGTTCAAAAATAGAAAGGATGTTTAACGATTTTATAAAACATGTGGAAAAACATTGCCACTCACCCATGGTGCTCTGCGTGAAAAGAAAAGGAAACACAAACTAATTTCTAGAAGGGAAACTCGAATGTTCGATATTCCCGCGGAGTCGCGCCACCAGTTTTTTCGCGGAAAATTCAAACTGATAAACTATTGAATTCTATTGAAGTCTATTGAATTCCAGTGCAATTCGTTGAAAAATATTAAATTATTTTCAAATCCATCGATTTTTATTAAATTTTATTAATAATTCGATGGTACAGTAATTTTCAACGAAGCTTTCGGTCTCTGTGGTTTCAATCCTGGTTTCCATTAGAATCTATGGGAACCAGGGTTGAGATGATATGTTTACAATTAAAAACAGATCTGACCTACATACAGAAATTACAGAAATACAGCATTAAATTTATATTTATTATATATTATATAATATAAATATATTTATTATATATTTATTGTATTTATTATTTTATTATTTTTATTTTATTTATTAATTTATCATTTATTATTATTTATAATATATATTTATATTATTATATTTTACAAATGAATTACCTAGTAATTTTTGAGAATTTATTTTTTTCAATTTTTATTATTTTTTTAAAACATATTCTTTATATCAATTGTATCACAAAAAATGAATTTCAGTACAACTACTATGTAAATAATGCTCAGAACTGTTCAAATATAAGATTTTACTACAGATTTCGACTAGAGATAATTATTTAATTATGTGTTTATAAGCATTATTAATAATTACACTCCATTATTATTAATAAATAATTGTGTTATTAATTTTTTACCTAGATACATAATGTATCTTAAAAAATTTTAATTCTCATAAATTCTCGCAAATTTTCCTAAATTACGTAAGTTACGGTAATGTTCCTTGTTACCTTACCCGATTTTAAATTACCGAGAATCTTGGAACTCCATAATCTTTTTGAATTCTGTGGAAAAAAACTCTTTTCTTTCTCAGGGTAGCATTTTTTTTATAAAAAAAAATGAAAAGTTTTGCAAAAACCCGCAAGCGCAATACTTAAACAGTTCAATATCACAAAAAGACAAGAAACTCTCTCTCTCACTCTTCCGATGTACTATCAAAACCAAAAATACAAATCTCGCAATTTTTTGAGTCATTTTTCAGTTACATACTTTTAAGGTAAAACTTTACTTTTACTTTTTAAGTAAAACTTACCCGATCCCTACCTTACCGACATTATTTCTCTGCAACGTTACGTCTACATTTATTGAGATATTAAATTGAAAATTCCTAAAATTGAAGGTATGTAAAGCATTAAGGTCATGTGAGAATTACTCGATCCCTACCTTAACAACATTTTTTTCTCTGTAACACTACGTCTACATTTATTGACATATCAAATTGAAAATTTATAAAATTGAAGCTAAAGCATTAAGATATGTTTATGTGGTTCTAAATATTAGCATTAATAAAAAAAATAAGAGCAGATAAACATACTTTAGCATATTTTCTTTAATTTTAGAAATTTTCGATTTGATATTTCATTAAATGTACAAGTAAGATTGCAGAGAAAAAAATGTCGGTAAGGTAGGGATTGGGTAAGTCTTGCATGGCCTTAAGGTACGTTTATCTGGTTCTAAATATTGACATTTATAAAAAAAATTTTGAAGAAAATTTTTTTTTTAAATTTTACAAAAATTTAAGGCCAGATAAACATACCTTAGCATACTTTCTTTAATTTTAGAAATTTTCAATTTGATATCTCAATAAATGTGGACGTAGAGTTACAGAGAAAAAAATGTCGGTAAGGTAGGGATTGGGTAAGTCTCACATGGCTTTAAGGGCATGTATTACTTACCCGATCCCTACTTTACCGACATTTTTTTCTTTGTGACGCTACTTCTAAATTTATAAAGATATCAAATTGAAAATTTATAAAATTAAAGTCAATATGCTAATGTATGTTTGTCAGGTCTTAAATTTTTGTAAAAATAAAAAAATTTTTTTTTAAATGTCAATATTTAGGACCAGACAAACGTACCTTAAGGCTTTAGCTTCAATTATAGAAATTTTCAATGTGGTATCTTAATAAATGTAGACGTAGCGTTACAGAGAAAAAAATGTTGGTAAGGTAGGGATCGGGTAAGTAATACATGCCCTTAATTCGTGCAAAATTGTATTTCTTGTTTTTAGGTACAATACTCTATTCCGGAAGCGGACACATTAATGGCAAATATTTTCAATTAAAAAAATCGTCAATGATTAATATTGCTATGTAATCTTAATCTACTTATTAATCTTCATTATTATTAACACTTTAATTATTATTATTACTATTATTATTATTATTATTATTATTATTATTATTAATATTACATGAACACAAATTCACTCTCAGCATATACTTCTTCATTCATTGTATAACGTTTACAACAATAATCTGTTAAAAACTAATTGAAAACTTATTTCATTATTATTATTATTCACATATTAGAATTGTAAATTGCAAAATTTATTGACAAAGTTAATTAAATCTTTATAAGAAGTTTGAATTCCCCGCCAAGAATGTGGATTTTAGCTCCAATATGGCGAAGTTCAATTCGTCACTTTCTTTAAGCTTTCTTTTTCACAAAATGCCCAATCCAGAGCTATACTTATAGAGATTAATGATTTACCTCTAAACCTTTTTGAATTCTGTGGAAAAAACTCTTTTCTCTCGGGCAGAATTTGTTTATTATAGAAAAAAGAAAAATATTCGAAAAACGCCCATGCGCAGTTCTTGAACAGTTGAATACCACAAAAAACAGAAGAACTCTCTCGATCTACTAAAACCCAAAAAAAAATCCCACAATTTTTTCGGCACTAAAAACTCGGCCACAAACTTTTATTTTAATTTGTGCAAAATTGACAAATTCTTGAAAACCCAATCGATAATGTCTGGAACCAGGAAAATTTAAGTTTTCTTTTACGGAAGTAAGTGGCGCCTGGCTGTCATTTCTCGCAGATTAAATGAGCCACTTCCGCTTTCCGCTAGTCTGGCTTGTCTTGCGCGTAAAAACTTTTTAGAACGATGACCTGCGTAGCCTACGTAGGAACATTTAACGATGCGTGATGAAATCGCGGCTGTTCGTGTTTTTTGACAGTTTTAAGTGTGATACTTGTTCTCTTTAGTTTCCACAAAAAGACCAACAACAAATTCTTCGACTACCTTACAAAATCCTCGAGTGTAAATAATCAAAATGTTCTCACTTCAGTGCCACAATCAGGTAATAATTTTGTTATTTTAAAAAATCTTTTAATCTTGAAGATTATCTATCGCAAATCACCTTTTTTTTATGAAAATGTCTGTTTAACCTTGAAATTATATATCTTTTAAAATAAATTATTTAAACATCTAACCTCACACTCTGGATTTTAGGTTTGTGCAACTTGGGAAGAAGTCTGCAATTTTGGATTGTTTTGTCATCATTTTGAGGATGTTTTTTTCTTAATTTATGAAGTACTTGAAGTACTATTTAGTCAGCTGGATATTTAAATATGAATATAGATTATTACGATTATTATAAGTCAATGACAGCAATTTTGTGACTTGCCAAAGTTTTTTCAGATATCCTTGAATTAAATATTGTGCAACTTTTGAGAATTTTCGTAGATACAGGTTGTTTAAAGAGAAGTTTCAAAACGTTTTTGTTGTTCTTAGAGGAT
Source organism: Synergus japonicus (assembly GCA_900474275.1). Classification (NCBI taxonomy): domain Eukaryota; kingdom Metazoa; phylum Arthropoda; class Insecta; order Hymenoptera; family Cynipidae; genus Synergus; species Synergus japonicus. The sequence goes on from UCOH01006314.1 coordinate 55,755, forward strand.
TACCAAATTATCAATGTCAAGGGGATGAAATAGAAGTATTTTTTGTTTTTTATTTTCAACTCTATTCCCATACTTATTATTTTCGATTTTTTAAGGGTGTTGGAGACACGTACTTTTTTTTTGATGGAATTTTTTTCACGATCTTAGTTCACGAATTTTCAGGTGAATTATGTAAAAATTAACGAAATTTTTCTTTAAAATATTGTATCTTGCGAACTGATTGACATAACTTAATTTTCTTTGCAGGAGCTTATAGGGAGAACAACTCTTTAAGAGTCCACAAAGAAAATTGTAAAAAGTTGAAAATTACCAAAATGGCGTTCATTTGTGGAAAAAAATAAAAAGTCAGTTTTCTCAAATAGGCCACCTTTGATTTTTTTCCTTTAGATTTATTGTAATGATATACTTGATGATTTATTGTAATATGATATGATATACAATAAGATATCGTGTGAATTATGTCTTCGCTAAACTATTCTTTCTTATAAAAAGATTTATTTTTTGTAAATTAACTTTTATTTAATCATATATTTATAGAATATGTACAGTTTTAAAATTCATAAACATTAGATCCTTTACAATTTAATTTAGAAAATTGATGAAATTATGATTTTTGCTGTTCTCTTTTGATTTATTTTACTCCTTACTATATTAGTTTCGCGTGATCTATTAGTTCAGATTTTCTGCTTCATTCTCCTTCACTATTACTTCTTTCCACGGACGTCCGGAGGTATTTGCGATAACATCATATTAAAAAAAGTTAATTTACAAATAATAAGTTTTTTACAAATAAATCTAAAAAAAACATCAAAGGTGGCCTTTTTGAAAAAATTGACTTTTTTTCGAAAAATGTACGCCAATTTGGTAATTTTCATTTTTTTCAATTTTCTTTGCGGATTTTAAAAGAGTTTAGTTCTCCCTACAAGCTCCTGCAAAGAAAATTAAATTATGTCCATTGGTTCCCAAGATAGAATATTTTTAAGAAAAATTTTGTTCATTTTTACATAATTCACCTGAATATTCATGTAGCCATAAGTTCGTGAAAACAATTTTTTAATAAAAAAAAAATACGTGTATCATATTTTACCTTGGAACACAATATATTTCAGCCCCAAACAATTCAGTGACATCACCAGAGTCAGATAAAAATCTAAAAATCTAATCTAAAAATTGGATTTCTTCATTTTACTCAACAAATATTAAGTTGGGAATTTTTTCTCTTTGTAGAATTAATTAATTTTTAATTAGAATTATATGTATAGAGCGGGAAAATATTTAATTCGAATATTTTTTAAGTAAAGCGAGAATATTCAATTTTGAAGTTAGATTTTGAATTCTTCGTTTTATGCAAAAATTAAATATTTTTTCGCTCTATGTGCAGTCTTATATTTGAAGAAAGATTAGCGCTACAGAGCAAAAAAATATTTATTAATAATTTTTTTTGGGTCCAACGCCCTTAAGAGGTTTCTAGGAATTTAAAGGGATTACAAGAGAGTTCTATATTATAATATTATCTGATATTATTCTGATATTATAATATTTAAAAGATTTAGTGAAATTTTAAAGGACTTGATGAAATTTTAAGAGATTTTTAAGGAAGTTTATGTAATTTAAAGAATTTTAAGAAACTTTAAATGATTTTAAAACCTTATAAGAATTTTAAGAAGTTTTAACTTTTTTTAAAGTAATTTTAAGGGATTTTAATTTTCATCATGGATTTTTAAAGGATTTGATGAGATTTTTATGATTTTTAAAGATTTTGTGGAATTTTACAAAATTTTTCATGGAATTATAAAGAATTTCTAAAATCTTGTAAGAATTTTAAGAAAGATTTTTTAAAAGTGATTTCAAGGCATATGATTGAAATTTTAAAGAATGTCACAAGATTTTTATGATTTATAAAAGATTTTGTAGAATTTTATGGAATTTTCAAAATCTTTTCAAGAATTTTAAAAAGCTTTTAAAAATGTAAAGAAATTTCGACGTTTTGAAAATGATTTTAGGGAATTTAAATACTCCTCATCGAATTAAAAAAAACTTCAAAAATTACTTTTGATTTTTAAAGCATTTTTTGTAGTTTTTGTTTCCAAGAATTTTTATTTAGAGATTTTTGTAAAATTTGTACAACAATTTAAAAGCAGAATTTAACAATATCCTTTCAAATTTCAGGTGTTGTACCACCTGACACAGTTGATGAATGGCTTCAGACCGCAATCCACTTCCTTTACAATAAGAGTTCAACGCAATGAACCTAGTTGCCATAACCCAGACGTAATTTGTCCAGAAAGTTTTATAGAGGTAAGGAAACCTTAAAAACAAAAACGAATTAAATAAACACCAAATCCTTTTTTTTATTATATAATATAATTTAAAATTTCAGGTAACAAGAAATTGTACAGAACTACGAGGAGAAGTATTAAAAGTTCACGATTTGCCAAATATTCTCCGACTGAATGGCAACGATAAGAGACAAGAGCTAGAACACTTACTTCAAGTAAAAATCACAAAAAGAACGAAAAAGCGAAACAAATGGAACGTTTCATATGTATCAGGAGCGAGTTTTACAGAAAACAAAAGAGGCTTTCCTTCCCAAATCGGTGATTCAATGACGATATTCTCATTCAAACCAGTTCATGGAATCCTACGAAATCATAGTTCAAATTTTCATGAATTTCAAATTCGTGGCTTTAAGTCACAGCGGACTATTAAATCTGAATTGGAAGGCAACACCACCTTAGGTTCCAAGATAATGAAGTGGTTTGGTTATCTTCCGGGTCAACAGGTACTTTTATATTCTTTCCCCAGTATATTATATTATGTGTACTGAAAATATTAATAAATAAACATCTTTAAACAGGAGAAAGCTGGTGCGAATCTAAACAGGGACCAGTTACAGGCGCTAAAAAGTGTAATGGAAAAAGAAGACATCACTTCTGCTGAACGAATGAAATTGGCTTTTGCAGAGGGATATCTAGAAGGTCATTCCCGGAAGTCGCCAGGAAAAGTTATGACAATGCTCAGAACTTTATCTTCTCTTCTTTTTGTTACCATGACTATGTTCCTAACCACAGTGATCTACTTTAAATGTACATTTTACTTTTAAATTCAGAAGCTTAAATTTACATTCTTTATTTTAAAAACTAACGTCCGCTTTTTTTGCTTAGTGCGTTCGAGCGATGGGAGCATGTTCAGGTTTCAATTTGGTGATCACCTCGAGGTCGACGCGGAAATGGTTCATGTTACCTTCAACGATGTCAAGGGCGTAAGTTTATTTTCTTAATTTTAAATCTCGCAAAAAGGCAAAAGTTTTAAGACAGAGATTTAATTTCAGATCGACGAAGCCAAGTCTGAACTGCAAAGTGTCGTTGACTATTTGAAAAATCCGGCAAAATTCACAGCTTTAGGTGGAAAATTACCTAAGGGAGTTTTACTCTCAGGCCCTCCGGGAACAGGAAAAACTTTGCTCGCTCGGGCTGTCGCTGGCGAAGCTGGAGTGCCATTTTTCCATGCAGCCGGTCCTGAGTTTGACGAAGTTCTTGTTGGACAAGGCGCGAAGAGAGTGCGAGATTTATTTAGTAAGTATTTTTGGTAGATATTTTATTTCCTAAAATACAAAATGTTTCGCTTGTAGCAAACGGCTGACTATTAGCAGAATCAACCAGGAAAAATAAGCAATTTTACTGCAATATATGAATAACTCTAACAATTCTTCAGAGGCGGCAAAGGAACGAGCGCCATGTGTGATTTTCCTTGACGAAATCGATTCGGTGGGCTCACGTCGTACAAATTCCGTCCTTCACCCTTATGCAAACCAAACTATAAACCAACTGCTATCTGAAATGGACGGGTAAGGCCAAAGCATAATTTTCTCTAAAAAGAATCTTTAAATCAGTTTTGAAACTATTGTAGCAGAATTTAAGAGAAAATTTTAAATTGCAGTTTCCATCAAAATGAAGGTGTAATCGTTTTGGGCGCAACAAATCGACCTTCACAATTGGATCCAGCTTTATTACGACCTGGACGTTTCGATGTTCAAATTGCCATTATCAGACCAGATTTTGTAGGCAGAAAGGAAATTTTTAATCTCTACCTTTCAAAGATAATCCACCGAGATCTCGATGTCGAAAAGTTAGCTAAAGCCACGATTGGTTTCACTGGGGCCGATATTTCAAATATGGTAAATCAAGCAGCTTTGCGAGCAGCGATAATGGGGGCTGATCGAGTAAACATGACACACATGGACTATGCGAAGCAAAAAATCAGTATGGGTCCTGGAAGAAAAAGAACCACGGACGAGGAGCTTAACCGAATTATTGCCTACCACGAAAGCGGACACGCACTTGTTGCTTTTTATACCAAACACGCTCATAATCTCTACAAAGTAACAATTCTTCCTGTGGGGCAAAGTTTAGGTCATGTGAGTTATTCAATTTCCTTAATTTAAAATTGACAGTGCAAAAACCTTTAAAGGTTTATTATTATTATTATTATTATTATTATTATTATTATTATTATTTATTATCTATTATCTATTGTAATTCTGATTCTTTTTTTCTCAGACGTCGTTGCTCCCTAAGAGAGACATAAGTAGTTTCACGAAATATGAGTTGTTAGCTGATATGGATGTCTGCATGGGTGGCCGAGCTGCCGAGGAGTTGATATTTGGTACAGATAAAGTATCTGTAGGATCTTCCTCCGATTTCAAGGTAAAGAAATTTTAGAATTTTTCGATTTTGGCTTCATACCCTGCAAAGAAAAACTCTAGGAATTGTATTCTATTAAAAAATATAATTTTCTTTTTTCCTTTTTAAAGAATGCAAATGACGTTGCGGAAAACATGATAAAAAGATTCGGAATGTCCGAGAAATTCGGATTCCGGGTTCAAGAAAACGATAAGACAAACGAATTGATCGATGGCGAAGTTCGACGAATTCTTCAGGAATCCTATGATAGAGCAAAGTCGATTCTAAAGAACCATCCGAAAGAACTGAAGATGTTGGCCGACGCACTTTTAAAATACGAGACTCTGGACTTTGAAGATGTGAAGAATCTTCTTAATGGGAAGAAAATGAAGGTGGAGTCTGCTACCACACCACAAAGAAAAATCGTTGAAGTTACTGACGAAGTTCCTGTTGACGCGCCGAAAAACGTTCTATAACTTAGCAATAAGTCTCCTAAGCTCGATCATTAAAGCAATTCTGTACAGTATAATTATTTAGTCTAGACTGTAAAAGTTCCTGCCTTCTGGATTTATGTCTCCTGCTCCACACAGTTTTTATATTAAAACTTTTGAAATCTTGCCTATTGAACATTCCGTAGATTTAGTTTCTCGGCCGTTCGCAGTGCAACGATTTTGATGAGAAAACAGTTCCGGTTTCAAGATTAGAGACATTATGTAACTTTTGCAGTCTAGATGAGGAAGCGTGAAGAAATAAGAAAATGAGATTGTCTGTCGGATTTTTTTTAGAGATGAATCTCTGATGTGTGTGGTTTCGCATTGTTTCGGATGGTATTGTAAAAACTAGTAAACTCTACAATAAATTCTTCTTCACTGTTAGTTGACTTCTGTTAATTTAATTAATTAAAATTAATTTGTTTTAACATTAAATTTTAAAATCAATTAATTTTAATTATTAATGATAACTGGCCCAAGAGAGATGTAAGGATAATAGTACAGATGTTCACAGGGCACAACCATTTGAAGGACCATAAGCACAAAATGGGGCTGGCATTCAGCCCTGAGAGGTCCCACGGGGGCGGGGCTTTTCGCCCGAACATTTAATCTAATCTAATCTAATTATTAACAAAAGAGGATTGGAATTTCGATAAAAGATATACAAGACTACACTCATATACTTTCATTTAATCAGTGAATATGAAAACAGTACATGTGCACCCATTTTATTTCCACCACGACAACTGACAATTTTTATTTTATTTTTGTGCTAAGAGTCGGTATGTAGTTAAGTTTCACGTCAATTCAAGACCTACATGTTTCGTATTTCATCTACTTCGGTTATATCCACGGAGAATTAGGCATGCGGGAGTTTTTGTTTCGGTTATTTCGCTACTAACTGTGGGGTCAAATCTTTTTGCATGGATTATGTTGCACTGTAAATACTGTCGTCGTACAATGAAAAAAAAATAACTAGGATGTCGAAAGGGTGAGAAAAAAAGAAAAGAAACCCAGAAATAAAAGAAATTATAAGTTTAAAAAATCATTAATACATTTTAAAACATGTACAATTTTAGAGTGTAAACACTATGCTTAAAAAAATTGTCTTCGTCGAATAATTCGTAGGGGAAATAATCGTATGAAACTTCTTAGCCTCTTTGCGAGAAGAGACGAGTCAATTAATAAGTCTATTTACACATTTGCACTCCTTAAAATTTCGATAAAGAATTTTTACAAATTCTTAAAAAGCCATCGACCAATTTTCAACAGTCTTCTATAACTTAACGATCTTTTTAATTAATTTTTTTGTCTTTCATTTGTCCCGATTTTGAAAAAGTGGGAGAAAACAGTGGAAAGATCGTTGTAGTCCCAAATCGGTGGCTTTTCTGCAGTAATGCCAAGACAAATTTAGAGTATATTTTCAATCGTTGACTTAATCGTTGATATTTTTTTTATCAATAACGCAATTTTCTAGAACGAGTAATATTATATACACTTATCTAACGACTAAAGCGTAGGTACGCAATATGTACGAAATATCCTATAGCGTTTTAAACGGTACTTAAAATTTTAACAATTAAAATTACCAAGTAACATTCTTAAAGAAGAATTCGAATTTTAAAAATAATCTTGAACTGGTAATAAAACTGTACAAAACAGGAACTCTTGTAGTTCAATTTCGAAACAGAACATATTTATATATGTATAATACTATCTACATATTTTCGCATTTTTGACATTCATGGAAAACAGTCTTTCAGTCATTGTTTCCATTTTTCATGTACGGACGAAAAAAAAAAACAATTTGGAAAATGATATGAGCTCCTACAGCAGAAAAGCCACAGTTATTACATTTTTGTTTTCGTTCTTTTTTTAAACCAGTCAGTGGTAACAAAATTGCACTGCCTCAACACGAGGCAGACCTTTCAGGCCTCTAAAAGTCCTAATAAGTAATTTGTACAAAATTACTGATGTCCTTTGATCACGTTGGATACTAGTTAAAAGTTACTGTCATGAACGCACATCCTGTTAACTTTTTCTATCAAAGTTTCTTTCTCTCAGCTCGATGAGTTTAAAAAAAATCTTCTGACACGTTCCGCCGACGTTGGCAGTAAACTGGACGATACCTGATGCTTTTTTCTGCAACAGATTAGTTTTTAGAAATTTTTTGATGACTAGCAGAAATTTACCTGACGTTGTCAGGGATATGAAGAGATTTCAAGATATTTAATTAATTAAAGCAGGGTGTTAAGTGATCAGGGAATCGGAAATTTCCGAGATTTTCCCAGTTTTCTCCAGTCTTTTCCCGGTACAATTTTTTTCCCTCCGACCAATAAGCCTTTTTGTAATTTTTGAAAATTTTTTTTTTAATTTCATAAAGTAGAAATAGAATAAAAAGAAGATAAAGTAGAAAATAGTATATTTTTGAAAAAGTATATTTTTCAATAAAATACAAAAAATTTCCGGTTCTAAATGAAATTCTCTGGTTTTTTCCGGTTTTTTTTTCTCAATTTTTTAATTTCTCTGACTTTTCCACCTGATATTTAGACAAATTGACCTGAAAAAAATATTAAAAATGCGAATAAATTTTCAATAACAGTGCTAGTGATTTTTTTCTTTATTTTCGCATATCACTTTAAATCTTTTGAAATCCCCTAAAATTCTACGGAATTTTTAAAACATATAAACATCTCTTAAAATCACTTTAAATTCAAAAAAATCTCTAAAATTCACAACTATTGGAAATCTCTTAAAATTCCTTAAAATTTCTGGAAACGTCTTGAAATTCTACGAAATCCCTCCAAATTTGTTAATATTCCATAAAATCTCTTAGTTTCATTAATTCTTTCAAAATTGATAAGAATAATTTGAAATCCTTTAAATACAAATAAAAACTTCAAAGTTTTTTTTAAACTTCCTCCGGTTTTTCCCGGTTTTCTCCAGTCTTTTCCCTCTTTTTGGTGTTCAACACGTATTTTTTTCGATTTTTTTTTTGCTCAATTTTCGATTTATTTTGCAATTTTATACATAATTAAGGGATGGTTTAAGTATTTAATTTAATTATGTAATTTTTAAATTATTGTTGAATGTAGTTACCCCACTAATTTTTTTTTTTAATTTTTGGCGAAACACCTAAACTTTATTTTTGTATCAAGTATAAAATATTTTTTTTTTTCAAATTTTTTTGTGTTAATTAAACAATTCTTAGCACAACTTTAAAAATATGTACGGGTGGTTTACCCCCTTATGATTTTTTTTTTGAGAAAATTACGTTATTCATCTTTCACCACGAGGAAACTTTTCCAGTAGGTTTGATCGAAATTAATTTGGTTTTTATATACAAAACTATACGGTCGACACTTGGAACCCCTATTTTTGAGAGGCTGTTTCACCCCCTTAAAGTGTTTTTCCGCAGATAAAAAAAATATGTGTCGCTTAGTTTTTCGAGTACTACAACATATATCAGGGAGAATCAAATCGGCGAGGAACACCTGGTGGGCCTTCCTGGTTGCTTTCACTAATTCTTTTAAAATTCCTAAGAATCATTTGAAAGCCTATAAATTCACGGTCAAATAAAATTCCCAAAGTCTTCCCGATTTCCCAATCCGCTAGACATCCTGTAAACGTATTGAATACGTAGAAATTCACCTCTATCTCTTCAGCGATTTGGCTCAACAACTTCTGTGAAGAGCGGCGTGAGTGAGTCAACATCCTGTAGACCCTCAAAACTACCAAGTGGATCCAAATCATCAGCATCGCCGTCCACATGATCCAAAAAATTAGAGTCCAGGAAATCCTCCACACTGCGACAGACGCTTTCCGAAGAGTTCGTAGTCGTCACGTCGCCTCTTAGATTTAAGGTTTCCAGCGTCGGACTCGACAACATCGGCTCGTTACTCTCCGAGTACGTTTCTCTAGGCTGAATAGTATGCAAAGGCGTCGAGGGATGAGACCTCGAACCATTACTGTCTTCCGTGTAAGGAAGTGCGTACGATGAAACAGCTAAAGGCAGCGGAGTGTTAGGATAGGAGCGTGAGTGGATCATTTTTTGTAGACCGTTCTCAATAAGAGATCCAGGATCCAAGGTGCCATCGTCAGGCAAATTTAAATCTGAGTTAGGCAAGGAGTGTAAGATCATCGTGTTCGTCTCAATGCCTCCTTGGTCCACGGAGTTTACTGGCAATATTTCAGATTCGTCGTCCAAGATGTTAAGAAAGTTGCTGATATTGTCGGAGGTCATCTCCTTGTCCACCATCAAGAATTGCTGCTCCTCAGACATGAAATTTGCTTCCACGTCGTCGAGCAGATAGATCGCGTTATCAGCGGCATCAATGGATCCGAAGTCGTTAAACTCACTAGGGACAGGGGTGGGAGCTATCGAACTGCTAGTGGAGGGATTGAAGCTTCGGAAGGGTGTAAGGAAATGCTGGGTGGAGGAAATCGGAGACATCAGGGTGGGGTTTACCATCCTGTGGAGTGGAACCGACTGCGAGCGACAGTAAAGTTGCTCCTTTGTTGGTTCCGTATTATTCACGAACTTGAGCTGTTTCTGCCCGTGAAGGAGGTCCGATATCTCTTGATCAGTTGGCTGCGTTTTCTGATAAACATTCTTTACTTCTTGGAGATTCTCCTGACTCGGGTAGTTGATAATCAGCTGTTTTTGTGGGTCCAGGTCTGGTAAAAAGGGAGCGCACTTCTGTTCCCGCTTAGGAACAACGTGTAAATTTTGTGGAGGCCCGACCTGCGTCTCTGAAGATTTTGTCAACACGAGCGGCGACCTGGTGACGCTTACTTGACGCAAGGTCTCCGGTCCGCTCGTAGGTACGACGAAAGTGTCGTTCTTGCTGGTGTATGGCACGCTGCAGGATATTGAACGCGAGAGAGTCTTCTTGGCGCCTCTGGACCTGCAGCTGCTTTGCAGATTGCTCCTCGATCTTGGGACGGGCGTGTTCCTTGGGGAAACGAAAGGACTCGCGTTCGCCGAATTCGACTTGGAGGCGCGACCGTTGATTGGCGAATGAGGACCAGGAGAGATGGGGGTGAAATTAAAGATTCGGCGTCTGGTGTTTGGACTCTGAGGCACCGTATGGGCCACAGTGGTTGATTCCTGTCCATGTTCAACAACACTAGTCTCGAAACTAACTCTACGGCGTGTACTGGCTTGATTTGTGTGGTTTATCACAGGAAGGATGAGTTTTTGAGTGACTTCCTGTTTTTCGAGAGGCACGTTTGCGGGTGTTGTTGGATTCTCAGGAGGATGGGTAGTGCTGGCCTTTAAGTTTTGCTGCAGAATAAGCCTGAGTTGCGAAACTTTATCCGACCTCGAAGATTGTTCCGTGTCTCCAGTAATGTTCCCGGCCTCAAGATCCGAACTAGAAGAGCTGCCCTGCTGGAAATACTGCAGCAGCTCCTCTTCCTGTTCCTGAGAATTGTTCCCTCCATTCAAGTAGTCGTCCAACGAATCGGGGTCGATGGTCCCGAGGTTGCCGCTCTTCTGTAGAAGATTCGAGTTCTGCAGAAGCGGGATTTGGTCGTTAAGTGAATTATTCTTCGCAGTAAGACTCGAGCGGCCATTCAGCTTGGCGTGACTGTTAGCGCATCGGGTTAAATCAATATCACAGCTTTCGCGGGGCTGACTATCGGCAGCCTCGCTATAGTTTTTAAGATTACTAGCTAGTATCACTGAAATCTTCCCGCTCTGCTGGACCGGCGTGCATGAGCGTTCGGTTGGATTTGAATTAGCTTCAAGCTTTGCCTGCTTCTCGGGACTATTGTCCAGGGATTGAGAAGCAGCAACTCCGCTTATGCGTTTTCTGGGGTTCCTGGTCGACTTGGCCTCCTTGGGGAGAGACACTGGATCACCACTCCTTTGCGCACTTTCAATAGATTGTACCACTAGGTTATCACAGTTAGATTGCAGAGGAAGGCAGGATTGACTGCTGCTCCTTGCGGTTTTTCTCTGACGCGGAATTGGCGTCGTACTGCCTTTAACTGATACTCCTTGGCAGCTCGCTCCCAGCGGCGATTGGTTCGTCTTCTTCTTGCTTCCTTTGCATCCTTTGCTATTATTTACAGTCTTCTCTTTGTTCTGGCTCTGAAAACAGAGAAGAAGAGTAAGAAATTACACTAGTAACAAGATAACTGCAGACTAGCGCCAGCTGGGCGTCAGAAAAAACAGTATCTGTTTGCAACCTGGCGCCTGACTGGTTCCACTTTGGCTTTCTGGCACCAGAATCTGGTATAGCAAATTCTGGCCCAGATTGGTCATAATTTACACCAAAAGAAATTAAAGTAACGTAAACCGAGAGAATATAGTGTCATACAAGCCAGACGTTACTACTGGGGTAAAGATTGCTTACGATCTTAGTTAATTTTCAGATTACCAAGGAATTACTCTTACCGGTGACTCATTTTCCAGATGTCGTTTCTGATCTCGAATCTGCTCCCGCTGTTGCAACTTTTTCTGCAGTTGAAGTTGTGCCTCCCTCAGTTTCACTGGCTTTCCAGCTACAGGCGATTCCGATGTTTCTGCAAAAGGATGCATACTTTTAGTAAAGAATCTTAGTGGCTGTAAACCAACAGTCAGAGAACGAACCTTTCTTTTCATTCTCGGGTGACCCAGAGCTGCAGACTATACACATAGCAGCCAGAGATTCAGTGTCGACGCACAAATTTTCAACCAAATATCGACCTAAGGCACTGAGTGTGGGGAACTTTTTGCCCAGCAAACTTTCGGCCCACTCTCTGATCACTTTCGACGCCGCTCCCAACATATCCTCCGTAATATTCTCCTCTGCATTCTCATCCTGGTTTTGGAAATTTAAATTACTCAAAGTTCACAATACTTCCCTAGAATTTAAGGAATACTTAAAAAAATGGAGATACTCACGGCTTGTAAGCCCGTGATAACAGGCAACTTGGGAGGATCCAGTTTAATCTTTTTACGCATCCCTGCGTAACAATACCGAGAATTTCCACGCGTGCCGAGCCTACGAGGTCTAACCCTTGGATACACTTGCTTCATAACTTTTCCAAAGTCCGCCGTGGATAAGGGTTTCATAGCGTTCCTCACGCAGAACATGCTGAAAGTAAAGATAATTACATTAATTGATTTGAAAAATGAGAAAAGAGATTCTGGACTTCTTGGACATTGAATTAAATCTTTCTGCATGAGTTTATTGTAATTTTATAAATACTGACTTGTACTCGTCGTATACTTCTTGCTTCGGCAGCGAGACATCTGGATCCTCTTCGAGGTGAGTCTTTATCCACATAATGGTCTGATGAATTTCATACCGATTGCCTAAGGGGTTGAGTGGCTGCCTCAGTGGGTCTATCGTGCCACTAGGGTTCGAGAGAGACAGCGGCAGCTTCAGGTACAACATTAGTTTTTCCTCTATTTTAAGTTGTTCCACTTGCGAGAAGATTTCCTGAACGCGAGATCTCGATTCATCACTGTGAAAAGAGATAATGGTTTGTAAACAAAACTACGGAATGTGAGGAAAAAGTATACTTTTTGATTAAAAAATTTTCAGAGCTTGTATTTATCTCTCCTTATACCTTGTATTAATCCCTTTATTTTCTTGATTTGGTAAAAATATGTTCAACTTAAGGGTGTTGGACTTAAAAAATCGATAACTCATTTTATTTTAAAAGAAGAAATATATATATATATAATGTTAATGCTTTGCCCGTCAAACCAAGAGGTCGTAATCTCTCTGTAGATTAAAACTATTGATTTTAAGGAAAAAATATTTAAATTAAACATTTTCTTGCTCTACAGCCGTATTTCTATGAAAAAAAAAGTATTGGTAAAAAAAGTTTTTCTTTTGTCAGGGAAACTAGAAATTGATATTTATGTTAACTATGTTATTTTTGTTGTATTATATATAAATTTTATAATTTATATTTAACAAATTTTAGAAACTATCCAAAAATTTCGAAGGATTATAAATAATTTCCAGGTATTCTCTGAGATTCTCTAGGTTTCTAATGATTTCAAGACATTTTCAATAATTTTAAGAGGATTTTAGAAATTTTAAGTAATTACGAAAGATTTATATAATACTTAATTTTAGTTGAATTTTTAAAGAATTTCATAAAATTTTAAGATTTTTATGGAAGTTTAGGAAATTAAAAAATTTTAAAGTTCCTTCAGAAATTTTAAAGGATTTCACGAGATTGTTATGATTTTTTAAAGATTTTGTGGAATTTTATGAAATTTTGAAAATTTTTCAAAAATTATGTAAGTTTTTTTTTTTTTTTTACATATTTTAAGAAATTTAAAGATTTTTCGAAGAATTATAAGGGATTTTAAGAAATTTTTATTGTTTTAATTTCAATAGTTCTCATAGAATTACAAAAAATTTCAAGTCATTTTTTATTTTGAGATTTTTTATGTTAAGTGTTATTTTTTTTTTAGAGATTTTAATGCACTTTAAGAAATTTTAAATGATTTCATGATACTTTTATGATTTGTAAACGATTTTGTAAAATAGTAATTGTAAAAGATTTCATGGTATTTTAAGATATTTTTAGGAATTTCAATAGGTTTCTAGTAATTTAAAGAAATTTTTGTGCATTTTAAGAAATTTTAGAAGATTTTGAAGTTTTTCTTGGAATTTAAATTATTTCAAAGGTTTTTGAGGAATTTAAAAAAGATTAGTGAAAATTGTAGGGATCTCATATAACATTAACAAATTTGAATTGATTTCTTGAAATTTTAAGATGGTTTTAGAAATTTCAATGAATTTTAAGTGATCTTTTCAAAAGTTGTAATTAATTCAAGAGATTTTTACGCAAATTAAATATTGAGAAGTGATTTTAAACTTCAAAAGATTTAAAGTGATATTATACTCATTTTTCCAAAAATTTCAATAGTATTATAATTGAAAATTTATACTCATTTTTAATACTTTTCTGTCAGAAAAATTTGTCTGAAAGTCAGGGAAAAGGAAAAATTGAATCTTGTGGCCACCCTGTATAATATTCTCCTTTGTTATTACACTGTAAAAAATATTTCTTCCAACTTTACCACTACGTTTTGTAATTATACCAAAACTTGTAATATTACGTCCTTCAAAGTAATGAACTTACTAATATGAAAAGAAAAAACATCACTTCCAACGTATTATTGTTACAAGATTTTGTAAATTCATCTCTCTGAAAGTATAGGTAATAATTTGACTATCTAGCAGTCCAATTATTATCTACTTTCAGAGAAGTAAATTTACAAAATCTTGTAAAACTACTAAATCCATTGCAAGTTATGTTTTTTCCTTTCATATTACTAAGTTCACTACTCTGAATGAAGTAATATTACAAGTTTTGTTATAATTACAAAATGCAGTGGTTGGCAAAGTTACAAGAAATATTTTTTACAGTGCTATTGTTTCACCTCGTAATTCTTCCTTATCATGACTCAGATAATGTTCCTCCTTGATGCAACATATTTTCTCTCAGTGGAAAAACAATATTTCTCCAAAAACCTCTCCAACTTGTTCCGAATCTCGAAAGACTTAAATACTTAATAATTGTCAACTCTATTTCTATAATTATACCCAATGCTTTCCTCGATCATGAGTCTGATCTTCTCGTGTTTAGCTGCGGGTGTATGATGAGCGAGGGTTGCAAATTTTCCCACGAGAACGTCCCGCAGGAGTTCCTCGTTGTGGAAGCCGTTGGAGGCCCTCGGCGTCGTGCAGATCGGTGTTACCGGTGCACGTTGCGGCTCCATTTTCGATTTGACGTCGGCGCCGTCGCCGGCAACATTTCCGTCGCCGACGTTCAGGCCGCCGTCGGCGCAGACGTCGTTCCTCTCCTTTTTAATTCTAGTGCCGTCGAAGATGCTCTCGAGTTTCTCTGCCCTGGGGGACTCTTGCTTCTCGGCACTCATCGCACCCACACGTCAATTTATAACATTTACAACATTTATAAAATTTATAAATCCCGGGTTAGTAACGCATCCAGCGGGACCTGCCATTGGCTCAAAATCAGCTGGACCTAATGCACTAGTTGTCAGCACAATAAAGCTAGGCGCAAAGCTTTTTTCAAAGTTGAACGCAAAGCGCTTGCGGTGCGGGCTCCCTCCGTTCGCGCGAGCGAATTCGCCAAAGCGCGAAAGGTGCGAGTCCCCATGCCGCACTTTCATGCCGATTTTCTGCACCGATTTTGATAAGGCAAGAAGCTTTCTGCACTTGCACTAACAGCCGAGTCCTTTTACCCAGGGCCTCGTTCTTGGAATGTCCGTTTCACACTCTTTGTTAAATTCGAGTCCTCGAACCCTAACCCGCACTCCCTCGGCGATTAACATCACCGTCGGCCCGCCGAGCGAATCGACGGAGCCCAAGCTTTTCTAGATTCTTTGATGTGTGATATCACTCGATATTTTGCCGGGCTTCATTACCGAACACTCGGGACGACCGACGGCGCGAATCGCGGAAAAAAGCAGACCTCCTGTGTTCATGTTCAACAAAATGAATTTTAGGGCAGATTTGCAAAAGGCGGGAGTTTACGCCAATCAGGAGAGATGATGCAGTGGGTGGCGAATGAGTGCAAAGGATTTGTAAGTGAGAGCCAATCGCGACCTGGCCACGTGACACTGTGTGGTAGAGTTGGAAAATTCTTTGTATGTACACTCGAATCTCCCGAATTTCATCGCATTCCCCTCTCGAATTTAACCGACAGGTTTCTTATTAAGCACGTAATAAGCGCGCATGTATGGCACTCAGCATCTGATTGGTTGATATTGGCGCGCAGTTTAAAATGCTGAAAATATACAATGCGCATGTGCAATTGGTGTGACATTTGAGAGCAGGAATTTGGTGAAATTCGAGAGGGTCCTCGGTCTGGATTTCGTGAAATTCGGGAGGTTCGAGAGTAACGACGTTCCCAATAAAGAAAATCTCCCAATAGTGACCGCATTCCTTTCTCAATAAGAACCTGCATGGACCTAAAATCTCACTTTTTACAACTTCACATACGTTGCAATACACATGCGCAATTGATGTGACATTTGAGAAAAGGAATTTGGTTGTTATTGCGAACGCCTCAGGCTTGGATTTCGTTGTTATTGTGAAGGTCGAGTGCAGGTAACAAGGAACGTAGTGTAACTTACGTAATTTAAGATAATTTACGAGAATTTATGAGAATTAACATGTTTCAAGGTGCAGTCCCATGCCGGCAGAAAACGTCGGTGTAAATGTCACATCAACTGCGCATGCGTCACATTAATTGCGCATGCGTATTGCACATAAAATAATATTTTTTAGCATTTTAAATTGCACGCGAATAGCAACCAATCAGATGCCGAGCGCAACTCATGTGTAATGTATCAAGTGACATTCGAGGTGCACTCGAATCTCCCAATATCAACCTTCTTAATATTAAAGGCCTGATTACACGCGTTTAGAAAAATGTCCTTCTTCTCACTCTACCATGCGAATATCACATAAGTTTGTTTCATTCCACATTTTCCACAAATTTTACCCGGAAAATGTGCCAGAATGAGACATACTTATGGGATAGTCATACGGTAGAGTGAGAAGAAGAACATTTTCCTAAAAGCGTGTAATCAGATCTTAAGGCATACATGACGAACATTATACATATGCCTTCCTCCCTCCAAATATGTCAAGCCATCCCCAGGGTTGTGCACGTAATATACCTTAGGTAAATTACATGAGGTGTTTTACGTAATTTACGTACGCATATTACGCCCTAAACACCAAATTCATATGGAGTGGGGGGTTTTCTACATATATACGTAATTTACAAATGTAAAAAACCATAGTAATATTTGTAAAAATCCGTAAGTTACGCGTAACTGACCAACCCTGGCCAACCCTGGTTTCCATTTGAATATGGATACAAGGGTTGAGTTAACGTTTAAATTATTGGCCTTATTAACTTATTCGAAATTAAAATAAACGTTTAATAATTTCATGAGGTTTTATCAAGATTTTCAAAATATTTTAGGGTAATTCCAAAAAAGTTTCAAAATTATTTCAGCGGATAAGAACAAATTCAGTTCTATAATACTTATAATTTAACAACTACTGCACCTTTTAAGGGCGTTGGACCCAAGTGTTAAGCTCAAAATTCCATTCTCCATTTTACTCAACGAAAATTGTAGATAAATATTTTTTTCGCAGTGTAGCGCTAATCTTTTTTCAAATATAAGACTGCATACAGAGCGAAAAAATATTTAATTTCGACACTTTTTGCACACAATGAAGAATTCAAAATATAACTTTATAATCGAATATTTTCACTTTGCTTAAAAAATGTTTGGATTAGATATTTTATAGCTTTGAACGCATAATTCCGTTTAAGGGCATGCTCTGCACTGTGGTTTGTGAAAAATTTATTTTCGAAGTCACCACGGCCAAACTAAATGATATATCGCTTTCAAACTTTGGAGTATGGGAAATGAGACACTAAATTGCGTTTTAAAATTTAATTTGAGTATTAATTTTGAAAAAAAATCCGATCCCTACCTTACCGACTTAGCTTCTTTTCAAAATTTCTACTCAAATTAAATTTTAAAACGTAATTTAGTGGTTCATTTCCCATATCCCAAAGTTTGAAAGCGATATATCATTTCGTTTGGCCGTGGTGACTTCGAAAAAATTTTTTCACAAACTACAGAGCAGAGCATGCCCTTAAAAACTGATTAATTGTACAAAGGGAAAAATTCCAATTTTAATATTTGTTGTATAAAATGAAGAAATTGAATTTTCAGATTAAAACTTGGCTCCAACACTCTTAAGAGGATTCTTCTTATTTTGATCCATATTTTCCTCTAAAATATGGTATATAAAGTTTTCCTCTTAATCTTAGAGGGTTATTATATTCTAGAAATAATTCCTCTCAAATAAGGAGGAATCTTCTTAAAAGTAGAGGAAAATAATCTAATTCATAAAGCAATATACTGATTTTTGAGAGGATTTCATAAAAGGAATTTTCTTCTTAAGACTGATGGAATTTGAAAAACACTCATGTAGAAAAATTTAGATTCCAGGGGTGCAACAATCACGGGGTTTTGGGTGTCAGGACACCCTGACAGTAATTCGAGTACACCTAGTTACAATATACAAGGCCGTAGCAAGGGGGGAGTCCAAGGGGGTCTGGACCCTCCCCCACAATTAAAAATATAAAATATTTCTGTAGTAAGTTTTCTTTTATTAAAATAACATGATGTTTTTCTACTGGTCCACCAAACTAAACCCCCCCGCCCGAAATTTTTTTCTGGCTACGGCCTTGTCAATATACGTGAATGTCCAAATTATTAGACGAATCCCTGGCGAAAGCTTCGGATAAGATTCCAATCCGAGCCAATCCGAAGTCATCCGAGCCAATGCGAAATCTCTATCCGAGCGAATTCGAATGAAACCGAACCATTCAGAAGAAACTTTCCAATCAGAATGAATCTGAATTTCCAATCCGAATAAATCCTAACCATTCTGAAGAAACTTTTCAATCCGAATGAATCCGAATTTTCAATCCGAGTGAATCCAATCCATTCCGAAGAAACTTTTCAATCCGAATGAATCCGAATTTTCAATCCGAAAGAATCCGAACTATTCCTAAGAAATTTTTCGATCCGAATGAATCCAAACTTCGGATTGGCTCGGAATGAAACTGATTCGCTCGGAAAGAGACTTCGCATTGGCTCGGATTAATTCAGATAAGAAGTTTTCTATCCCAAGCCTTCGCCAGGGATAATTAATTTCCAAACTAAACGCACTTTTTTGGGGCTGGGATTCCTTGTTATTTTTTCTTTTTTTTATTTAGTTTTAATGTGTAAAATGGCTCCCGACTAATTCTGTCAATAACTTTTCACCTTAATTTTAGCGTGAGATCTTGAAGGTACTAAACGTCCAATTTCCATTTTTTTAGTAAAAACTAAAAGAAAGAAATTTAGAACAAACCTCTGTTAGTATCCAGTTTTTCGAAAAATCACTTTGATTGTGATAAAGGAGCACGAGATTATTTCATGCTAAAACCGGCTGACATTTTAAGGCTGATGAAATTTGAAAATTTCTCATGTAGAAAAACTCAGATCCCAGGGGCGCCACAATAACGGGGTTAAGACACCCAAGCAGTAATTCGAGTATATATCTACTTGCAATATGCATGGATGTCGAAATTATTAGAAGGATAATACAATTCCACAATAAACGCACTTTTTGAGGGGTTTTAATCTGATCTTTTTCTTTTTTTTTATTGATTTCTACTGTGTGGGGTGGCTTCCGACACCCACTGTTTTGAGGCGCTTGTTGTGCGTCTGTCTAATTCTGTCAACTTTTCATGTGGACTAGAATTTTTCCAGCCAAAGGCAAAAGAGGGAAAATTTATAGGTTTTAGATAGAAAAAAATAGAGAGAAGAAATGAATAAGGGGCGCTTGATGATAAGTTTGTCGAATACTCACTTTTATAGTCCCAAAATAGCGTGTAATTATTTCCTGTCAGAAACGGCGGACATTTTGACTTCCATGATGGAATTCCATCATGGAAGCACCCCTCAACCCGCGTCTCATCACTTGTAAAAATTCACTTTTTAGCCAAACAAATTTCTTTTTGCAGAAAATAAGCAGATAGCCCCTGTCTTACAACCAAAAGATTGTCGATAAAAAAAACGACGCTTCAAACACATAATTTTTGCGGCCTCAAACATCGCATATTGGTAAGATGTGGATACAATGGCGGATTTTAAGGCATTCCACAGATTTTGCTATTTTTCTGTGTTTGTTTACATGTTTTCGTGAAATGCTGCAACAGGCTTAATCTAATAATATGCTAGAGTAAGTTAATCTGATGATTCTAAATTTTTATTGTAAATGTTATTATACAAATATTTAGAACTGGACTAGGTTAGTTACAACTTTTATGAGGAACATAGTTTAATTTTTATTATTAGTGATCTAAATATTAGGATTGTCATTTTACTTCCATTTTACATAATTAAATGGGTAATTTAAAATGCAGAATCATTGTTGATTTATCTTCAAAAACCCCTCTTCAATGATAAAAGCAGGCGAATCGGAGAAGGTCATATTTTTGCCAAAAAACTGTAGACTTAAAAAAGAACGATTTTAATGTTTTTCACTTTTCAACATGTGCTCAATTTGTCAGGTTTTTCATTTTTCAAATGAAACTTTCAAACAATGTTGGGGAGATCGAGGGGTTATGAGACGGGTTTTGTTTTTGGACCAAAAATATAATATAAAAGCCATTTTTGTGCCTATTAAATTTTTAAAATTATTATTTAGTGTAACTACACTTAGACAAGAGATTAATTAGTTGAAATTTTAGAAAGATGTCTTAGTTTTGTCTGCCTGACCAAAAGTTGTTTTTTCGGGATTTTCGAAATGTTCGGGGGGTTGTGAGACAGAAACTTATTAGAAAGAAAATTACCTAATTTCATCAAAATAGTTTCTATTTTAATCTTTAAAAAGGCTTTCTTTGTAGTCTACAATGTAATAAAGTTGAAATAATTTGGAAGTGGTCATGAAACGGCGAAGAAAAGTAGTTGATTAAAAAAAAAATTAGGTTATAAGGTTGTATGCAAATTTTTTGACCTTACCGTTGCGGCGATAATTAATGTTAAAGTTGACTACTTTAACATGTAATTCATGAGGAATGCATAGGCAATCTCCACATTTTCATTTTTAGTAATTAAATGCTCTGGTCGAGAATTTTTAAAAATATCAGTATTTGTGCAGCTTCAAAGTACAAATTTAAGAAAAAATTTAATTTATTCACCACGTAGTTTAATAAATAATCTGATAAAATACATTAAAATTTTTAAAACTTTTAACCTTTTTAACAAAAAAGTCGTTTACATCAAGCTATTCAAATTTCAAAATTCGAATTGCGACGTTGCCAGATGGGCAGTCTACAACTCGCCAACGGATACCTGAGAATCAAACCAATGTGGACCCCCTGTGGCGGTGGCCGGCATTCCCCCACCATCAGCGCATTTTACTTCTCCGCAACTGTCTCACTATTACTGCTATCACTACTTACAATTAGAACAATTTTTCTTTCACACTTCTCAAGGTATCAAAAAAAGCAGGTAATTTAAAATTCTGGACTGATTGACACCCTACTTTCCATATGAAAAAATTATGCATAAAAATAATATTAAAAATAATTTATATATAAAATATGTACGAAAAATATATATTGTATGTATAATTTTTTCATTTGTATTTTTCCAGGCTTAAGACTGGCAGCTGAGGCTTCAAGAGCTCAAAATTGGCGTGTTTAAAAAATGGCTCTCTTTTTTTCACTGAGAGTCCTAGTTTTTATTTATAACTATATGATAAAATTTTTAAATATTTTAGTGTTTCGCATCGAACATTACAATATATATTTTTCCTACGTATTTTATATATAAATTATGTTTAATATTATTTTTATTCATGATTTAATATTATTTTTATTCGTGATCAGATTGATTGAGAGATGGTCACGTGGGATCGTCACTAGTCCAGAATTTTAAATTGCCTGCTGTTTTTGACACCTTGAGAAGTGTGAAAGAAAAATTGTTCTAATTGTAAGTAGTGATAGCAGTAATAGTGAGATAGTTGAGGAGTAAAATGCGCTGATGGTGGGGGACTGCCGGCCACCATCACAAGGGGTCCACTTGAGTTCGATTCACAGGTATCCGTTGGCGAGTCGTGAATCGCCCTGCCAAATCGACGAGTCTGCCGCTGGCATGCCAGTGGTGACTATAACCTGTATAGTATAGAGCAGTTCTGTAAAAAACGTAAAATTCAAAAGTATTGTTTTGCATTCATGATTTGTTTCCGTGAATTCGGTTATGTGTCTGTTTCGCATTGGAGATTGGCTGAAAACGTTTAAATGTGATACTTCTTATATAACATTTAATTCTTGAATGCGTTTGATTACGAAGGATACAAATTTTTGCTTGCAATGCTTTTTAAGGGCATGTATTACTTACCCGATCCCTACTTTGCCGACATTTTTTTCCCTGTAACGCTATGTCTACATTTATAAAGATATCAAATTGAAAATTTACAAAATTAAAGAAAATATGCTAATGTATTTTTGTCTGGTCCTAACTTTTTGTAAAAATAAAAAAAAATGTTGTTGAAAAAATTATTTTTTTTAAAAATGTCAATATTTAGGACCAGACAAACGTACCTTAAGGCTTTAGCTTCAAATATAGAAATTTTCAATGTGGTATCTCAATAAATGTAGACGTAGGGTTACAGAGAAAAAAATGTCGGTAAGGTAGGGATCGGGTAAGTAATACATGCCCTTAATGCGATACTTCACATTCGTTTTAATGCTTTCTAATGCGACTGAATGAGAGAAAAGTTTTTCACGAAATGAAAACTTTTTAAATTGAAAGTTCGTATTGGTTTTACTTTTGAAAGCGAAAGAATGATGTAACACAAAACAGAATTGAATCGCATTAAATCTGATGAAATCGTAAAAAAGCATTCAAAATTTTGTCATACATCGGTTATTTATCAATAGGCTTAGTTCTGATATACGTTTTCTACAAATGCGGCTTCTGTAACTTACTCAAAAATGTATGTCCGAAATTATGTATTAATTTATTGTGCATAAAAAATAGGATAGAAAGTGTAAACCCACAGCCAATTGTAAGATACATTCCTCAGTCACCACCGATATTAGAAATAGACGATTTGAACGAATCAGAAATAATACCCCAAAATGTCAGAATACGTTTTCCGGGAGTAAAACGAATCCAAAGCGGGGGATGTAACGCTGTTACCACAGAAGCACCTCTAGAATTGTCTGAGCTGAAATGTGCATTGTTAGCACCTCGCAACCCTACTATTGTTTAAACTGTAAAGCCATCGCTTCGATCAAAATGCTAAAGCGATTATTAATATTCTGACGTTCGTATCGATAAGTCTGTCCCACGGGCCAGACTCTAATTATATAGTGAATAACGAAAATAATCAATTACTTAATTTAAATCAATTATTGGCGATCCTGATTGTATATATATATATATATATATATATATAT
>UCOH01006315.1:0-17460 GCA_900474275.1 Synergus japonicus
TATATATATATAGGTGGTGGGACACAGGGTGTCCCACCACCTATACAACTACCGGTAATATGTGATAGAGCACAAAAAAAGAAACAGAAAAGTCCTCTGACAAATTGTGATCTGGGCCTGAATTTGGGCACAGTAAAGCTTCAAAGTTGGGCATAATGAATCAATCAGGAGCGAAATTTAGCAACCAATTGTGTCTCACCAACAGGCACACTATCTCAACACTTGAAACACAAACAAATGATTGCTAAATCTCGCTCCTGATTGGTTCATTATAACCAACTTTAAAGCTTTACTGTGCCCATATTAAGGCCCAGATCAAAATTTTCCAAAGAACTTTTCTGTTTCTTTTTTTGTGCTCTATCACATATTACCGGTAGTTGTATAGGTAGTGGGACACCCGGTATATATAGCACTTGATCTCAACACCCTTTTTTTAAATTGAAAACTAGATTTGAGAGAACGTTTATTTCTCTCCTGAAAACATGTCAAATGGCACTTATTTCTTTATGTCATGCTATCCTTCTAATACTGACGACAGATAATAGCTTTCCTCTTACATTTCTCTCGATTGTTCATGCTTCAATTTTTTTCGCTTTATTCGCTAAGATTTCCAAACTCACATGGAATGAAATTTCAACAGTAATATGTTTTTTAATTCGTATCGTATTTCAACAGAGATGCTCGCTTAATCGGTGCTAGTCACATGTACATATCACCACCCGCAGAGTATCCGTTTTGTTAGAAGTCGTTAAACTAGGTAAATGTTGCGTATAGACATGTTATAAAGTGAATACCTATTTGGTCGTTATAGCTAAACATATCACTAAGAGTTGCTATGGTGTTTCGTGTAAATTCTACATAATAATCCCTACATTTTCAATTTATTAATCATAAGTTACTTGTATCTTTCGCCTACACCTATATCATCATACAAAACACGCATATATGTATAAATATTTTTATCATTAACTATTTTCCTAGTGTATTTGAGTCTTAGTGTTAATTCTATCAGTTTAAACAAAAAGCAAAATTTACAATTGTGATTTATGAGCGAATTAAAATGCTCTCAAATTAAAGAGTAACATGAATACTCTTATTAGTTTAATAATACAGGTACAATTAATACAATTTGCAATCTATCGTTCGTTTATTTTCTCGTATTATATCGTATAACTGTGAAGCTCTTGACATTGGGAAAAGAAATTCGATAACTAGATACAAGATATGTGTAATTAATTCGCGAAATTATATATTTATCGGATAAATTAGATAATTTTATATAAATAAAAAGTCCAAGTTTTAACCAAAACGTCAATAAAGAGGACCGTACAGTCTCGAATTTCTATGTACGCTTTTTGAAACTTGAAAATATTCAAATTAGAAATTTTCAAAATGTATAACTTACACCATCCCTACCTTACCAATATTTTTTCTCTGCAATGCTACGTCTACATTTATTTAGATATCAAATTGAAAATTTCTCAAATCAAAGAAAATATGCTAAGGTATGCTTATCTGGTCTTAAATTTTTGTAAAAGTAGAAAAAAATTTTTGAATACATTTTTTTTTTGCTTCCTCATAGAGGAAGCTTTGTAGTGGTGACAAAATCCAGTTTCCCAAAAAAGGTATTTTTAACATATTTCAAGGGCAATATATCAAATATGATGTTCTTAAAAATTGGCCGCATGTGTGTCCCCTTTTTTTTGTTCCCACCATATCTCTAGAACGTGTGTATAGAAATTGATGAAATTTGTCACATTTATTATCCCACCCTATAAAACCTTGATTCTATCAGAAGAATTTAAGAAAATATTTAATTTTACAAGTTTTATGTACTTTAAAAATTTTTTTAAAGCTGACGTAAGGAAAATAAAGGTTCCTTGCTTCGAGACGAAGCGATTGATCTATAAGATTAATGCATTTCATTGAACAATAAGAAAGTTGTGCTTTATTGTCATTTTCGAAAATGAATTTTTTGAATATAACTTCTCAAATAATCAAAATTTAATGCTGATGCAAAGAATACTTAATGCTTCCTCTATGAGGAGGCAAATAATATTTGCTTTCAGGAAGCAGAGTGCTCATTGAATGAGCACAAAAGTTGATACAACTTCACATCTAGTTTTATAAATACCAATATTTAGGACCGCATAAACGTACCTTAATGCTTTAGCTTCAATTTTAGAAATTTTCAATTTGATATCTGAATAAATGTAAACGTAGTGTTGCGGAGGAAGAAATGTCGGTAAGGTAGGGATAGGGTAAGTCTTACATGGCCTTAAAGACTTTGCAATTTGAAAATTTTCAATAGGATTTTCATACCAATTTTACAAAAGTAATGAACCCTGCGGACAGTTTTGTTCTTTCATACGAGTTGTTTGACCTTTCGATATTATTTATTTATTTACATTTAGATTAAATAAAAGAGATCTCAAAGTTCAGGCTTCAAATTGTGCGACGTAAAAATTTTGTATAAATACTAAAAAAAATGTTGACCTTCATATCATTATATCATTAAAGTTTAATCACGAACATTTTGACCTACAACCTTTTTGGTTATAGATCTACAATAGTCTAATATGTGCTCTCCTCGTACAGTAATAAAATATGAAAATGATAAAATTTAAGACAATAAACCATTAGTAACTGGACCAATGAAGTAAATTTTGGTAATTTTAAAAATTCAGTACCTTCCATAAATTTTTATTTAAAATTATGCTACTTTTATAAGAGTCAGTATGAAAATACTGAATTAATAATACTAAATAATAATCTACGGTTTAATACACTTTAATCTCAGTGTTAAATGTAAAACAATTTTTTGAAAATTTTCTAACAACGTAAAAATATTTTTCTTCACTTGTACAGTCCTTTTCTTCAAAGTAAATATAAGAATGTATCCGGTGGCACAGTCACCCAGCGAGCAAGTATAAAAACGAATAAAAAAAAGCGAAACTTAGTTTCAATTAAATTTTTATGAGAAATAGAAAAAAGAAATTTAACTTAAAAAATAATAATATATACAATAAAATAATTGTGAGCGACTCAGTATTGGTAGCTATAGATTAGTGACCTCATTACACATTTTACGATTGCCTGAAAATAGAACAAACGAGAAAATGTTTCAAATTCCATATTTCGTACGTGTAAAAATTTTAAGGATGCTCAATATTATGATAGTTTGTGAAATAATTTTTTACGAAGAAAGAGTTAGATTTAGATTAGGAAATGGACGGAGATTGATTCGTTTTTAAAAGTTTCAGCATCAAGAGAAAAACATAAGGACATTTTTGATGGGTCTATACTATCGTTGGCTTGAAGTTTTAGATGTCTAGTTTGTCGATTTTTTTACATTTACTGGAATAATAATAATAAAAAAAAAGAAGTTTCCACTGTTCCCAAAACTTAAAATCTCTATAAACTGATCATCAGACTAGACGTCTAAAACTTCAACTCAATTATAGTATCTACTTTTCTCCAAATGGCCAAAAACTATACATTTTTAAACATTTGAGATTAAATTTGAGTAAGCCCAAAGGCAAAAGATATTTACTATTTGAAAGATTCTCTCGTTGTTAAATTCGATATTACATGGTCAGTTCATTATATTATTATTAAAGAGTATTTGAACAACTATTATATTATGCTTTATCTGGCTTCATCAGCACTTTGTGTTCAATATTCGCACTTAATATAGAATTAGCCTTACATATTGAAATTCTATTAAATTTTAGCTAGCAATCTGCACCTTAACTCAATTGTTAAGTATTTTCTTGCAACCGGCTAATGGTACATGTGGGACAAAAACCTGTAATTTGTGCAACATTTTACAGTGTTCGTACGCAAATGTGCTCATGGCAAAGTAAACTCTTGTGTATAAATATATAATTTTGTTTATAGCTATCTATATTTACAATTTATCCCTGTTAAATCGACTTTATAATTAGCTGTGATATTTGAGTGCATTTTACGATTAGATGCAATGCCTGGTAAAATTTAATTTCTATATCATTCTTTTAAATTTGAAAAAAGTGCAGACTTAAGGCCTCGTATGACTTACCCGATCCCTATCTTAGCGACATTTTTTTCTCTGCAACCTTCGTTGTACATTTATTGAAATATCAAATTGAACATTTCTAAAATTACAGAAAATATACTAAGGTATGTTTATCTGGTCTTAAATTATTTTATAATTTTATATCTCAATAAATGTAGACTTAGCGTTCCAGATAAAAAAATGTCGGTAAGGCAGGGATCGGCTAAGTCTTACATGGCCTTAAATAAGGCAAGACGAACTTCTCTAAATTCCAGAAAGCTGGAAGCACACTCTTCATTTGAAAACTGAGTAAATATGATTGTAAATAACACAAAATTCATCGATAAAAATAAATAATTCTCTATAAGAGGCATTTTACTGAGTAATAAAATTAAAATAGGTATCAGCATTCAAAGAACACAATCGGTGCCAAAACGTGTGCGTTAAATGCAAACAAGAATACTTTTCTCTAAAAAAATACGGCAACTTACTATTATAAAAATTGTGGATTAAAAAAAGCCTTTCAAAAATGGCACTTGGCGTTTTTTTTTGTGCAACAGTTGCAAGGATAAAAAGGCGAGTCTCAAAAGAAATCAAGTCAAACTGCCTTCAAGTTTAACGTAAATGAACTTTGGCATTACTCGTTTTAAAAACTCAAGAAGCAAAATCAACTTCCTGATTGACTCAAAGAACCTATATACAATTCTATAAAAAAAAATTCACCTAAAATTTTAAACCTATCGCCTGGCGAAATCATGAATTTCCAAGCATTAAGACCATGTAAGATACCCGATCCCTACCTTACCGACATTTTTTTCTCTGCAATGATACTTCTACATTTATTGAGATATAAAAATTGAAAATTTCTATAATTATTGAAGCTAAAGCATTA
Organism: Synergus japonicus; assembly: GCA_900474275.1. Lineage (NCBI taxonomy): Eukaryota > Metazoa > Arthropoda > Insecta > Hymenoptera > Cynipidae > Synergus > Synergus japonicus. The sequence continues at coordinate 4,929 of UCOH01006315.1, forward strand.
AGATACGTTTATCTGGTTCTAAATATTGACAGTTATAAACATTTAAGACCATATAAACATACCTTAGCATATTATCTTTAATTTTAGAAATTTTCAATTTGATATTTCAATAAATGTACAAGTAAGATTGCAGAGAAAAAAATGTCGGTTAGGTAGGGATCGGGTAAGTCTTACATGGCCTTAAACAATTGGCTGGAGGCAGAGTGAATACACTCAATTGCTACTAAATTCATATAAAAAGACATATGTTAATTTTGTGAATTTGAGGATTAGAGTCTGAAAAATTTAAATATGTACTTTTAGAATATCAACAATAGCTGTTACATGAAAATTTCAAACAAAAACACGCGATGCTTTCAGCAATATAACCGCATGTAATATAATATAATTTAAAAATAGAACGAGTCATATTAATAAAGGTAATTTTCTGAATTAAAACTCTACAACAAACTTTGAGAAAAAGCGTTGTGAGTCTCTTTCAGATTACTTCGAAGACTTGTGCCATTTGATATCAGACGTGACAAATATTTAAATGGCAGTACGATCATTGCACGAAATCCAACGCTTAAGTAATCGATTACACGTTACAATTACTTTACTCATGGCAGTATTAATTTCAAGCGATATTCCCCGGATTCGAAACATATCACATAGCACTTCTTTAATTCTTTTTTGTATATTACGCAATTTTTTATTTTAAATTCACGACCCTCAAAGAGACTTGTGCAATTTGCATTTGCAACAATTAATTTTGTTCGATATTCTTTAGCGACTCTCAAGAATTTTCTATGATTTACAGATGTGTATAGAATTGTAGATTGTGAGAGCCTGTTATATACAAGTCTCCAAAACGAGACTGCTACGCGATGTGTCTCAGAAAGCTTCAACAAAACTTGCCGGAAAGAGTCCAGTACGGCCTGTGCGTTGCTGAGTTCCTTTGTACCAACCATCGTCACGTTTTTTGTGCACGTAGATGATGTCGCCCACTCTGAGTTCCAGTTCAAATTCACTGTTTGGGGGATATGGTACGATGCATCGAAATCTGTAGACACGTTCCCTGAAGAAAAAATTATCTCTTTCATAAAATAGTTTAAAAGATTCTGGTAATAAGAGAAAAAAATAGGTTTTATTGAAATAGAAATTTTTCTATTAAAAGAAAAAAATTAAATAATAAAAAAATAATAATAATTTGGGCATGTGGTTTTATATGATTTGATATAATTTCTAAATAGTCCAGGCAGCTGGTACTTTTTTCCGTAATAATTCCCAGACGCAAATTTTTTTGGAAATAGCTTCTGGATGGGGTCCTGAATGACCCTTAAAAATGTGTGCCGTGGATCGATTGCCAAAGGGTGTTTTATTTTTCAAAAAATTTCAAAAACCAAGTTTGCGTGGAAGTTGAAAAATAACTACTTTTTGCAACATTGTCTGTACCAACGAACCTAATGATTTTATGAAAAAATTTTCAACAGATGAATGAAATTTCATGTATTTATCTTTAATTTACCGCAAAGGGCAAAGTACTACCTCTTATAGGTCAAGAGTTATGACCTCTCAAAGTGTGTTACTTTGACCCATTTTTCCGGGCAATTTCCCTCTGCGGAGTTTTCTTGTAACAGGGTATTCTATGGGAAAATTATGATAGTGATGCCAGAGAGTGAAATAAAATAAACAAAATGATGCGTCTATTAAAAAAAAGGGATCTTCTGGTGCCAGTAGTACGTGATTTATGATCTCTCACTATCATAATTTTCCCATAGAATACCCTGTTACAAGAAAACTCCACAGAGGGAAATTGCCCGGAAAAATGGGTCAAAGTAACACACTTTGAGAGGTCATAACTCTTGACCTATAAGAGGTAGGACTTTGCCCTTTGCGGTAAATTAAAGATAAATACATGAAATTTCATTCATCTGTTGAAAATTTTTTCATAAAATCATTAGGTTCGTTGGTACAGACAATGTTGCAAAAAGTAGTTATTTTTCAACGAAATTCAGAAAAAAGTGGTTTTTTGAAATGACTGTAACTCGAAACCTATTAGATAGAGGGTTCGCTTTTTTTTTTTTCTTAGAATTTTGCACACTATATTTTTTAATTTAAACTTTTTTTTGTACAACGCAATGGAAATGGTCTGTCCACGCAAACTTGGTTTTTGAAATTTTTTTAAAAATAAAACGCCCTTTGGCAATCGATCCACGGCACACATTTTTAAGGGTCATTTCAGGACCCCATCCAGAAGCTATTTCCAAAAAAATTTGCGTCTGGGAATTGTTACGGAAAATAATGCTTTTTTATGACGTGCTGCCTGGACTAAAAGATTTAAACAGATTTTTAATGTTAAGAAATTTCAAGAGGCTTTTATAAATTTTTAAATATTTTTGCGAATTTTAACTTGGATTTCAAGATATTTATAATTTTAATGGTTTCTTTGGGATTTTTTAAGATTTTTAAAACATTTTATATAATTTTCAGGATTTCATGGAATGTAAGGAGATTTCTAATAATTTTAATGGATTTTAAAGGACGTAAAATGACTTTAAGTGTTATCGTAGCATTTTAAGAATTTTAAGGTAATTTTATTGAGGGATTTTAAAAGAATTTCTATACATATATGATTTTAAAAATAATTTGTAGAATTTAAAAGGATGTCAAAGGTTATAGTAAAATTTTAAGGGATTTTATAAGATTTTTAAAGGGGTTTGTAGAATTTTGAAGGATTTCATGGAATTTGGTAAAATTTCTAAAGATTTGAAGAGATTTTAAATGTTTCGAAATTATAAGAGATTTTTAAGAATTTTTAGAGATTTTTACGAATTTTAATGCTAAGGCACAAGCTCTAACATTTTTTTTAAATTCTCACCGTTCTCTCGAAGCAGATTGTTGTTTAACTTGTTTTCCCATTCCAGCATCTAACGAATTACTTTTTCGGTGATGATTACTAACCGAGCTAGTAACAACTCCACCAGCTTCTCCTGATCTGTTAAAAACATTTAAAATTGATACAAAATTTTTAATATAATTGATATTATTATTGAAGTGAATAATATTGATAACAGCAAGTGGGAGAGTTACTGTTATGTAATTTAAAATGTAGTTCGTACAGTTTAAAATAATTGATGGTCCTGAAAAGGACCGATATTTTTAGGGGAGAAGTTGGTTAAAGAATGGTCCTTAAAAGAACCGAGAAAAGGCGATAAGGGTTCTGGGAAGGTTTACTTAATATTGTGGTCTACGGAGATTACATAATCGCACGCGTTTCTGCCGTTCAAAATGACAGATCGTCTTCTTCGAGGAATCAAGATGACGTTTGTTAAGGTTTGATTCCTCTTTCTGGGTGAGTCGTGGTACCTAGGTTCCGTTCCCAATAACGAGGTCAATTCCTTATTCAGGAAATGGTTGCTGGGACACCATTCCAATGGTCCTTCTTTCCGAGGTTTTTCCGGGGATGTCTCCAATCATGAGTTTCTTCCAGGATTTAAATCGATGAAAGGAGTACTTGGCTCGACAGAGTCGGGAAGCCTCGGCGAGTGAACACGTCGGGGTTTTTCCTCAGGGTTGGAAATCAAGTTTGGTACTCTTAGACCAAGGTCAGAAATAAGGTCTGGTGATGGAGGTATCCTAGGTTAAGGAAACAACCTTCGGAGATCCCTGGTGGAAGCGGTATGTGACTCCGGTAGCATTAAGCGCTAATAGTTCGTACCTCAGATGAGGATTTGGAGAACGAATTCTGGGGGCTCGGGGAAAGGAGTCCGCAGAACTTCGGGTTCCTTGCCGACAAGGGAGACGGGAATTTCTGTCATGGCTTCTTCGGAGGTGATGTTCTCGTCGTCCGGAATGGACAGAGTCACGGTCGTGGCTTTTTTCCGGAGAACGGTTTTCCTTCCGAGATCGGGGCATGCGAAAAAGAAGGCGAGAGGACTAATAATCTAATAATGAGTAAGATTCAGTTATATCTAAAAAGCTTTATTTTAGGTAGAGTTATAGAGTTCCGTACACGGTGAGGGCCAGGGAGAGTCTGGACTAGTCTTGGGTAGTTCGCGAACGACCTAGGTGAGAAGAGCGCTCCTTTAGGTGAACTATGCGAACTAGATCGTCGATGATCTATTATGGATCGGCGCTGCATGGTCAACCAGCTGATTTATTTTTCCTTTCCTTCCCAAATTCAAAAGTTGTACCTACACTCCTATGTAAAAATGTCAGCCCAACCTTGCTTTTTGCTTTCCATTAGAATGTCTATTAAAAAAAAACCTAACGAACTAAAGAACTAAAAGAGAGAACTGGTTCCCCGTAGGACTGCGAACTAAATTGAGCGCTCCCAATGACGACCGACTATGCCCAAGACTAGTCTGGACTTCTAGAACGAAAGTGTCTGTTATTATAGGCATTGCTGGGGATCTCGTCCACCAATCGTTCGCTCGCTACAATCGAGGATTGGCTTTTATTAAAAAGTGGGGGATACATGGAGGGTTGTTAAAGAGGGAGCGATGATTTGTGTGTATCAGGAGCACGGATGGTGAAGAGAGAACCTCAAGCTTTGAATCAAGTTCGCGTGTATCAGGAACACGGACGGTGAAGAGAGACCCCCAAACTTATAGCAATTTTTTGTGGACTTAGAAATATTCTCTTCTATTATATCTTTTTTACTTCTTGTCAATTAATTTATGCTACTAATCATTCTATTAGTCTGTTTTCTCTTTTAGTTTTTATTTTCATATACATTTTAGTTTTATCTCTCAATCTTGCTTAGTTTTTGTGAATTCAATTTTTACAGATTCTTTAGAACAACATATTTTTTCCAAAAAACCAAAATTTCTTTCGTTAATAAATATTTTCTGGTTATTTGAATTTCGTTAATGAACATTTTGAATAATATTATTTTTATTCGGAAGTTTGAAATTTCGGGAATTTACATTTTATGGGAATGTGAATTTTCGGCAATTATTTTTTCAGTATTTTCGATTTTTCGGAAAAAATATGTTCCGATTATTTAAGCTTCCATGTTTATGATCAATAAAAATACACTCATCTCGCGATGGACGGCACGTTGATCGACGGCACTTTTCACGCTTGGCTGATTCTACGTCCCCCTCGAGCGTCCCTTGAGAGTCTACATTGAAGTGCCGGCGCTCGAAACTCAGCGCCGTACTGTGTAGCCTGCGTAATATAGAAATTAGCGATTCTTAAAGTCTACATATACCGGTCCTGAGTGGTGACGTCAGAGTGCTCGCTCGAGCTATTATAATCTCGACCGATCGACGGCACACAAGACCCGAGCGGTGCCGTCGATCGCGAGATGAGTGTAATAGGTATTGTTCTGCTAAATACTTACCTGCTAGTTTCTATTAGTCCATTTAAATAACTGCCTGATATGATAATTATTATTTCACAGAATATTAATAGATTAATTAATATTAATAAACTACAAAATATTATCAAAATTGTTAGTACTTAAAATACATGCGATACATTTTCAATCTCGAAAAATTCATTCTGTTTGCTGATGTTTTTTACAAGTTCATATAAAAACACAATTTTCAATAATTTTATAAAACCAGCAAGAATTTAAAAAAATCCTTACAGGATCTTTACGCTGTGTTTTTATACTTTTGTAATAAACATTTGTCATACGAGTTTTGAAACGAAGTCCTAACTGCTAAATTCGATTTCTTCATTTTATTCAACAAATCTTATAATTGGATATTTTATCGTTATGTAGCTGTACTAATTTTTCAATAGAATTTTAGACACAGAGTGAAAAAATCCCTAATTTTACAGAGTGGCCATAAGATTCAATTTTTTCAAAATTTCGTATATCACTTTAAATCATTGAAATATCTTGAAATTCCCAGAAAAATCTTAAAATTCCATGAAATCCCTTCAAATTTGTTAATATTTCATGTGATCCTTTCAATTTTCAATAATATTTTTTAAATTCCTGAAAATCCTTTGAAATACTTTAAATTCTAAGAGAAACTTTAAAATCCTTTAAAATTCCTACTAATCTCTTAAAATTCCCTGTAATTCTTCGAAATTCCATAAAACATTTTCAGGATCTCGTGAAATATTGTAAAATTGCACGAGTGATTTTAAAATTTCTTAAAATGCACAAAAATTTCTTTAACATATTAAAAACCTATTAAAATTCCTTAAAATTCGCTGAAATCTTATGAAATTCCTAAAAACATCTTTAAATATCAGTAAATATCTTAAAATTTCACTACAATATTTAAAATTCCATGAAATCTTTTAGAATTTCACGAAAAACTTTTAAATTCTTTAAAATACGTAAAAAAATCTTTATAATATTTGAAAACTTTTCAAAATTCCACAAAATCTTTAGAAAATCATAAAAAATCTCGTGAAATACTATAAAATTCCATGAGGAACATGAAAATCTCTTAAAATCACTTTAAACAAAATTAAAATTTCTTTAAATTTTTATAAGCTTTTTAAAATCCTTTTAAATTTCTTAAGGACATGTGATACGTTACTATAAGAGCAATTTAGTTTTCGCAACTAATTTTCGGAATTATAAATATTTTTAATTAAAACTAGGCCATTTACCTCCTTCTGTATTAAACTCAGGTAAATGGCCTAGTTTTAATAAAAAATATTTATTATTGCGAACGTAAAGTTGCGGAAACTAAATTGCTCTTATGGTAAAGTATCACATGCCCTTAAGAAACTTTAAAATACCTTAAAATTCTTTGAATTCCCTAAACTTCTTTAGAAATCCTTTAAAATTAATGAAAATGTCTTGAAATCATTTAAAACCTGGAGAATCTCAGAGAATACCTGGAAATTATTTATAATCCTTCGAAATCTTTGGATAGTTTCTAAAATTTATATATATTTAATATGACAAAAATAACGTAGTTAACATAAATGTCAATTTTTATTTTTCCTGACAACTATTCGCATTTTCCTGACTTCCCTGACAAACTTTTTTTCCCTAACATTTTCCATGACTTCCCTGACTTCCCTGACATGTGGCCATCATGTTTTAATATTTTCCTGTAAAATGAAGAGATTCAATTTTGAAGTAAAATGAAGAAATGAATATTGTAGGCCAGCATTATTTTATCAGTAAACAAATTATTTAAAATATTGAAGCAAACTGTGTGATATTCGTGCACGGAAAGCAGAACATTGGCAAGTGTTGTTAAAGCAAAAAAAAAAAAAAAATTAGTGTAAACTGTAATGGACACGATTTTTTGTACTAAAGTTTTGTAAGGAAAAACGACTAACCTCTGAAGGAATGTCACAGGCAAGGAAGGTCGCTCTTTATGTTTTATTCTCTGGGAAGTTGTGGTGTTTCCAGAGCCTGGATACAAGCGATGGTGGCTGTTCGTGGCATTTATATCCTGCGTGGTTCCCACCTGTAGCAATTGGCTTGGGCAAGATCCCGAGCTGATTTTTTCCACCGCCCCAAAATATTAGAACAACGGCCAAGTTTTCTTTTTTTAAAGAGCTAGGCGATTGTACTTGGTTTACTACATTTATGTTTCTCGTGTAATACTAATCACTTTGGAATATGATTTTCAGTGCAACGAATGCAAAATTCATCTCAGAAACTTCTTCTTAATCTTTAAGATCATGTAAGACGTATCCGATTCCTACCTTACCGATATTTTTTTCTCTGCAACGATACTTTTACATTTATTGAGATATCAGATTGAAAATTTCTATAATTATTGCAGCTAAAGTATTAAGCTACGTTTATCTGGTCCTAAATATTGACATTTATAAAAAAAAATTTAAGACCAGATCAACATACCGTAACATATTTTCTGTAATTTGAGAAATTTTCAATTTGATATTTCAATAAATGTACAAGTAAGTTGGCAGAAAAAAAATGTCGGTAAGTTAGGTATTGGGTAAGTCTTACATGGCCTTAATCTTTTATATTTACGAGATTAAACGCGCGCTCCGCGCGCACATTTGCTACAATATTTATTTAAGATTTAAGATTTCCCGCGTCATGCGCCATATTCCATATACGCCGCGTCATTACTTTCATCTGACCAATAAGGAAAAAGTGTTACGTTACTAATGATATTTTTATAATAGGACCCGGAAACACACTTTCAAATTAAAAATTAGTGTGGTTGACATAATTAGAGAGCAGCGTGTTACAATATTGTTTTACATTGCATTGAAATGAAACAGGCACATTCTATCGTGATTCGAGTCGAAAGCATGTATTTTTTGTGCGGTATTTAAACACAAATTTCTCAGTACATGCACATGAACATCAAATATGTAAGTGTGTTCACAATACAAAATTGCAATATCAAACAACAACAACAAAGTGTAAGTACAAAACTGTGACGTAGTGTCACGTGTTAATATTTCTTTTAATAAAAAGTTTTCTCTTACCGAACGTGAACAATATTGACTGAAGATTGACTGGTATTGCCATCATCGAATACAGGATTGTCCATTGAATAAGTAGCGGGCGGAGGAGATTTGGATTTCTTTATGTTGGTTAAACGACGCATGAGTGAAACACCTTTGTCCTTCTTCTCTTTCTATAATAAATTTGAATGGATTAAACAATATCAAAGAAATATTTTTATGAGTGTTCAATTTTTAAACATCGATTGAGTGTTTTATTTTTAGTACTAATTTGAATAATACCTTTTCAGCAGATTTTGTAGGAGGTGCAGTAGCAGCATTATTGGGACTTCTATTTAAGTCATTGTTAATTGTTGTACTTGGAATAGTTGCGGAAATACCAGCAGCTGTTGTTGGTGCCGGCAATTTACCTGGAGATGCTACGAAAGAAATAAATTCATATTAAAAAAAACTGATCTGGGATTTTAAAACTTTTGCAAAGTTTGAATAACCCTTTTGGAAGTAAAAAAAATTTAAAGTCTATCTATTTGAACCTTTTTCAATCTTCAGGGTTGAAATAGAAAGGAAAAATGAATTAAAATGTATCTGTATTCCTGCCAATCTATTTCTATCTCTTTTTTTTATCTATAATAATCTCTTTCCTTTTGAATCTCAATAGTTCTATCTTTCTGTATCCTTCGTTTATCTTCGCCAATAATTTCCTATCCTCCGTTTATCCACGCTAATCTTTCCTTATTCTCCACCTATCCATGCCAATCTTTTTCTATTTTTTTTTACAATCTACTAGGAAGCCTATCCTTTTCAATCCGCACCTTTATATCGACATCTATCCACGTTTAATAATTTCAATCCTTCTCTATTTCTCTTGAAGTATACTTTCAAAGCTATCCATTTCAATCCCTATCTATCTATCTATATCTATCTTTGTTGAATTACTTTAATACTTTTTTATCTTTCTCGAAATATACTACCAACTCCATCCTTTTCAATCCTTATTCTTCTATCCATATTTATCTTTGTACAATCATTTCAATCTTCTTATACCCTATATATTTTTCTATTTCAATCTGCCTAATAATTTTAACACTGTTGTGTGTCGACTTTTCGCAATTTGAATTTCTTTTAAAATCTAAAATAATCAAACTACAAACTGATACATTTTAATTATGAGTATAAGTAATATCTATGACACAGAGAAGGGCGAATCTTGTAAAAAGATGAAAGATTAAAAGACTATAACCAAATTAGTGCAAGTACATAAAAAAATAAAAAAACGTACTGAACAAGAGATATGATAAATTAGACAAAAGAAGTTACATGAGTAAGCGGTAAGATTAGATTAATATTTTACGCACAAAATATTGTTTTCAATCCGAAGTAATCCGAAACTCATTCAAAAGAAATCCGAATGAATCCGCCAATCCGAATTAATCAGAATTAATTTTAGATTTCAATCCGAATTTTTCGAAATCATTCGGATAGATTAGGATAGTACGGATTAATTCGGATTAAAAGTCCTGATTGACCGCATTGACCGGATTCATTCAGATTGAAAGTTCGGATTCATTCGGACTGAATGTTTGGATTAATTCTGATTAATTGGAATGGGCGGATTCATTCGAATTGCTTTTGAATGGATTTCGGATCAATTCGGATTGAAAATTTTTTTCGGATTATATCGGAATAAAACTGTTTGGTTCTGATACAAATTCCGGAATGATTCGAATTGATTCGGAATGAATTTCAATCCGAAGCTTTCGCTAGGGTATTCAAGTTTTTTTTTGGAAGAGATAGAGAAAATGGATAGAAGAAATTCAAATTTTTTGGGAAGGATAGAAAGAGATAGAAAAAGATGGAACCTAGTGAAAGCGATGGATACACACAAAGATAGAAAAGGATAGCGTCTGGTGGACGCAAAGTGTACACTTAGGAGGGATAGAAAATCTTTATCCTATTCTATCCAAAAATTTCGATCCTTTTTTATCTTTTTACTTCCAACAGGGAATGTACAAAAAGAAATTGGAACTGATGCCCACCAACATTAGTAGGCATGACTGCACTATGACTTCTCCCAAGAGGATTGATGCTGGTCGCCTGTTCGCCTTGCCTAGGAGGACTTTGTCCCTGACCTTGTCTTTGGCCATGCCATGATGAAGAAACAGTTGGCATTGGACTCACAGCTCGCGGTGGTAATTCCGGTGGAGGCAGTGAACGCAGATTGTACGCTTGTGGTGCAGGACTCTTACTTTTCGCGTATGCCACCGTTGGTCTCGCTTCGTTGTTAGATTGCGAGATCATTGTTGAGCTTTGTTGTGAAACTGTGTTTGGGGAACCGCGACAAACACTTCTCTGGCATCTAAATACAAAACAATTCCTTACAATTGATTTAAACTTCAAAACTATTGAATTACGTTTTAATAACGAAGCCTTACTTGGCAGGAACAACGTAATTTCCAGGAAAAACGCCACACTTTTGAGTCCTATTTGAAGTTCCCTTGAACCATCCATCCTGGCATCTTTCAGTCACCATGTAAATTCCGCCTTTCCTTAACTCGAGTTCATCTGCTTTCTGTGGTTTGTACGGATACAGAGCAACGTACGCACCTGGAAGATTTGCAGTATTCACAGAATTTACAGGAAGACTTGAAGAAGGTTGCGAAAGAACTAAATCGCTGCTTCCGCTGCGTTTGTGTCGCAGATTTTGATCTCCGTTTCCGCTACTCTGATAGAAGAAAATAAATTAAATTGTAAGAGTTGATTGGTAAAGACAGAATCAGTGATAGGTAATTAATTATACACTAGAAATTAGTAGTAGACTGTAAAACCCTTGCCCCCATTTACCACGCAAAATTTAGTGGATTTTTAAAAAAATTAGTGAAGATGGACTCGTCTTTACTTGAGATGGAGAAAAGTTAAGATCGCAAGTTCCACCGTTGTTAGTGCTACTAGTTGAATCCACTGGTGGGCTAAGGATTTCTGCACTGTGTCTGTGATAAGGGTGAGGGTGATGACCAGTGTTCATTGCAGTGAAGCTGTGGCGTTTAACATTTTGTCTACTGCCAACTGCAGGCGGCGATATCGCCGGGCTGCTCGGGCTACTTGGTGCAGTGCTAGAACTACTCGATGTACATGAACTATTTGGAGTATTTGGTGTCGTAGTAGTTGCGCTGCCGCCAGAAGAAACCGTCGAACTGGAATCTGATACTGGCATTGCCGCAGCCTGAAAGCGTCAAATCAGCCAAAATTGCAGCGATGTTTATTAATTTGTAAATTTAAGGCTGTCGGAGCCAAGTTCTAATCTAAAAATTCGATTTCCTCATTTTACTCAAAAAATATTGAAAGTGTAATTATTTCCCTCTGTGAAATTAATCAATTTTTTAACTAGAATTATGCACACAGAGCTAAAAAGTATCTTATTCAAGTATTTTTTAAGTGAAACGAAAATATTAAATGAAGATAGATTTTGAATTCTTCGTTTTATGCAAAAAGTTTCGAAATTAAATATTTTTTCGCTCTGTATGCAGTTTTATAATTGAAAAAAGATTAGCAATACAGAGCGAAAATATATTTATCTACAATTTTCGTTGAGTAAAATGCAGAATGAAATTTTGAGTTCAACACTTGGGTTGAACGCCCTTAAGAAGATTAGTGCTAACAATCATTGTCAAGATTTAAATCCAAAATTTTCGAGATATATACAGGGTGTCTAAAAAGTCCTGGGACGGTTGGATATTTCCTCAGGTAAAATATTTTTTAAAAAAGTGAAGGTCATACCTGAAGTAAATTCGAACGGGGAATTCAATGGTGGCCTTAATTTTGATCTTGAAGCTGACCTTCATGGCTTTTTGAAGGTCAACTTTGTTTTTTAAATGGAAAACCCCTTTTTTACATCTTTTTTTACCTATGACCTGGGTACACACTTGAACGTAAAAATTTCCGCTCTATCGATTGCAAATGTAAAAAAGAGGGTTTCCATTAAAAAAAAAACAAAGTTGACCTTCAAAAAGCCATGAAGGTCAACTTCAAGGTCAAAATTAAGGCCACCATTGAATTCCCCGTTGGAATTTACTTCAGGAATGACCTTCACTTTTTTGAAAAATATTTTACCTGAGGAAATATCAAACCATCCCGGGACTTTTTAGACACCCTATATATATATATATATATATATATA
>UCOH01006316.1:0-12972 GCA_900474275.1 Synergus japonicus
ATATATATATATTAAATATATATATATATATATATTCAATATATATGTTAAATATATATAGCTATATATTGCAATCTCGAAAACCGACCCAGAATCGAAAAGTTCATCATTTATCAATTTCAAGTCGTTTCTCAATCAATAATTTAATTGTTCTCTTCTTACAATACATAAGCATTTGTAAAAATCATTAAAAAAATATTTGCATCTGAAGACCACATCGATTTTGTCCATTCAATTTGTAAATTCTAAATATCTAAATTTGTAAATTCTTAGGAATTTTCTAACTTTATACAATTCTGTGTAGTGTGTACCTATTTCTATAAATAATAACTGATACGCTCCTAGATGCATTGTACGGAAAATTTTCTATCTGTGATGATTGGTATGAAAAACCTCAGTCGGCAATTTCAAATTTAACATTTCTAAATTCTAAGAAAGAAAAATAATATTGCCTCAAAAAATTAATAAATTTTATTTGATTTACTTGAACTGATGTTAGTGAAATTCACAAGAATAAAGCGAAACTGAGTTGAATATTAAGAATTCAATTTATTATAGAGAAATTTATTATAATATTAAAGTTAATACAAGTGAATTCTACTTATAAAAATAAGGGTGTTGGATTCTCAAAATTCCATTCTTTCATTTTGCTTAACAAATATTAAGGGCGTTGGATAATCGGGACTTGCAAGTTTTTTCGGGTGCCCCCCATTTTCATTACGGCCCTGTCCTCCGAAACGCATGAGAAAAGATATGGGAAGTTTGAAAGACACAACTTGAATGTTTTTTTTATAGACACAACACAGACTGTAAATCAAAGAAAACGTGATGTAAAAAATTTTTGACGGAAATAAACTTGGTTATTACGACGCGAGTTTCACGATCCGATGCGGAAAAAGAGAGGAATATACTTATAAAATTTTCGCCAACTAGACGATGAAATTACCGATCGAAATTTTCTAGTACTATCAATTACCGCTATCGCTTCGTGAGCACGCTGCTAAATCGACTTCCCCTACCCCCCTACCTCATAACCTGTCATCTTACATCGTCTAGTTGGCGAAAATTTTATAAGTATACTAGCGCCACTGCCGGCCGCTACGCGGCCGTCGTCGCACTACCGTTTCTATGTACTATGTTCTTTTCTACATTCAATATGCTACTTGCTTTTTGTCTTATTTCGATACTTTTCGAGACAAATTCGAGACTTTTCGATATTCGACTTTGTCCAATTCGAGATTACATGCTATGACTTTTTTCTAATAGAATTCCTCTCTTTTTCCGCATCGGATCGTGAAATTCGCGTCGTAATAATAAAGTTTATTTCCGTCAAAAATGTTGTACATCGCGTTTTTTTTATTTACAGTCTGTGTTCTGTCTATAAAAAAAGCATTCAAGTTGTGGCTTTCAAATTCCCCATATCTTTTCTCATGCGTTTCAGAGGACAGGGCCGTAATGAAAATGGGGGCACCCGAAAATAGTTACAAGTCCCGATTATCCAACACCCTTAAAATAAAATATTTTTTTTTGCTCTGTAACGTTATTAAGGCTGTTGGTGCAACGGACGAAATGTCATTTTTTTACTTTAGATTTTAAGACCGCAAAAAATACTAAGCCACATTTTTCACATCGAAAGACACTTCCCTGCCAAAAGGTACCTAAAACCGTGTATTTTTGGCGGTCTTAAAATCTAAAGTCAAAAAATGACATTTTGTACAATCCTCCAACAGCCTTAATTTTTAAAAAGAAATATATAATTTCAATACTTTTTGCCTAAAAAATCAAGAGCTTTATATTTACAGAGGGATAAAATACTGAATTATAATATTTTTTACGTAAGCTGAGTAAAAAATCTGGAATAGAACTTGTATCCAACTCCCTTAAATTAGCCAATACAAGTTAATGTTAATAAATTCAAGTGAACTTCACTAAATTAATACTTTTGTATTAATTCAAATTAATTCAAGAAAATTAAATTAAACTAAATTTATAAATCAATAGAATTTAATTAACTGAATTCAAGTGAACTGAATTTACTGAATTCCAATAAAAATAAGAAAATTCTATTAAATTCAAGTCGTTTAAGGTAAATTAAGTTAACTAAGTTGAAATTGAATAAATTTAATTAAACCTGGATTCAATTGATTTAATTTAATTTAATTTCCCGCTTTACAAGATTTTTTAAAGTACCAGAAACTCTAACACGTGAATGTTGAATCGGAAGAGTGTTGTATCGTAATTTCTAATCTTAAAATTTTATTTCTTTGTATAGTGACACGCATTTTTTAAATAGAATTGTGGATACAGAATAAAAAACTTCCTAGTCTTGATACTCTTTTTTTTTGTGTAAAGTGAAGAAACGGAATTTTGAGATTAGATTTATCACTCTTTTTTTTAACCAAAAATGTATTAAAAGCCAACGTCTTTTTGACTCTATAAGCAAACTTCTATTCTGCAAAAAAGTTCGTCTACAGTGCAAAATCGTATCTAACTCTTTTATTCGGTGAATAGTAAAATGAGGAATTTGAATGTTAAGGATCCAAGTTTTAGCCTCAAAACTCCATTTCCTCATTTTACTTAACGGATATTAAAAGTAAATATCTTTTTTCTCTGTAGATGTATTTTGTTTAGGGGGTTATATGCACTTATAAGTTAAAAAAAATTATATTCTGAGAATATATTCAAATATATGTACATTCCGAAAATGCAATTTAAAAAAATCGATTTTTTGAAAATTAGAAGTGCGTATAACCCCTTAAGAATAGAAGTATGCCTATGGAGCGAAAGAATGCTTAATTTCAATACTTCTCGCATAAAACTCCATTTCCTCATTTTACTTAAGGGCATGTTCTGCCCCGTGGTTTCTGAAAAATTTTTTTCGAAGTCACCATGGTCAAACGAAATGATATATCGCTTTCAATTTTTGAGATATGGGAAAGCGATATATCGTTTCGTTTGGCCGTGGTGACTTCGAAAAAAAAACTTTTCACAAACCACGGGGCAGAGCATGCCCTTAACGGATATTAAAAGTAAACATCTTTTTGCTCTGTAAATGTATTTTGTTTAGGAATAGAAGTGTCTCTATAGAGCGAAAGAATGCTTAATTTCAATACTTTTTGCATAAAACAAAGTTCAAAATTAACTTAAAAATTTAATCTTTTCATTTTACTCAAAGAAAAAATATTAAAATTACAGATTTTTTCGCTCTCTATCCATAATTAAATTTAAAAAATGAGTACCTATAAAGAACGAAAAGATATTTATTTCCATTCTCTATCGAGTGAAATAAGGAATTTGGATTTAAACACCCTGAACATGGCGAACAATGTCTAAACTTGGAAACTTTTTTCTTCATGGGTGCTGGAGATGCATCTTTCAGTTGAAAAAGTAAAAAATAAACTGAACAAACGTCAAACGATGCTTTCCCTCTCGGGCTGGATGTCATACCTGGTGATGACACCACGTCTAAGTGATGCATCACTATTTCTCAATCCGTTGCCATTAAATAGATTGACTAACCAGCTTTTTATAGAATTCCTGGCGGAGGATTTTTTAATAGGCACATTTTCTGAACTCGGTGTAGGGACGACTTGATCGAGAGAATGCCATCGTTTGACTTGGACAGCTTCTCCAACGCATCCGTTGTTTTCGCCCAGAAGTGGAACTTCGGCTTCGTTCGTAGACTTTTCGGCACGAGGCACAATTATCACATTGCCGTTGGGGTAATTGTTATTTAGCACTTTGTCTGTAAGATGTGTCCTTGAATTTGTCCTTGTCCACTTGCCACAATTCTCCATCGATCTAAAGCTCTTCTTGTTATCTTTCCAACAAAGTTGAGGAGACTCGAACTGTTTACTGTAGATTTCTGAGGGGAGGGGATCAAGAGAACGATATTCTCGAATGAGTGAAGGATATTCACTCGTTAAAGAAGAGGACGCAATGGTGGAGAGAACCCGAGGATTTTTCTTCACGCAGGAGTTGTCGAGGTAAAGATCGTCCAGTACGAGTTTGATATTGGCTGCTCGGTTCTCAGCTTCTTCTTTGATTGTGAGATTATCCAGGGTCGTTTTTGAAGAGCCCTCCAGAAGGAAGAGAGGAGATCGGTCGAGTTTTCGAACTAGGAGGTGACGAGGCAGCGGACTTGAGCCACCACATTGTGATGCGGAATCTTCAGGAGTTGGCCTCGGGACGCTGGATTGTCTTCTGCTTCCGGCTCCTAATCCTCCCAGCAATGAAGCTTGGCGAGAGTCAGCATTTAACTTTGGACTCCGCCTGGGTCTGCAGAATAGGGGCGGGAGGTCGTTGATATCAACCTGGAAAGATTTCATAGATGTCAACGATAAATTTGTAAAAAAAAAAAAAATTTATACATTTTTTATCTTCAGAGAAAAAAATTTGAAGAAAGAAAGTATATATTTTATTTATTAAGGTTGAATTCAAATGTATCCCCGTAAAATAGTGGGGCTCCGTCGGGCACCGTCGAGCAAGGAAAAGAAAATCTTCTACTGTCAATATAAAATTAGTGGAAAATACCAAAAAATTGCCAAAAACATGAAATATCGAGTAACTATAGCAAGTAAGCTAGAGAGAGAAAGTGTTGCCAAATCGCGATACGGTTACGGTTATCCATTTGACACTTACTAACATTTCAATGTATTTTATTAGATTATTTATTAAAGTACGTGGTGAATAAATTTGATTTTTTTTAATTTGTACTTTAAAGCAGTATAAATACTGACATTTAAAAAAATTCTCTACTAGAGTATTTAATTACAAAAAATGAAAATGTAGTGTGTGCCTATGCTTTCAACTTTGACATTAATTATCTCCGCAACGTAAGGTCAACAAATTTGAAACTAATTTAGCATATAAATCATTATTCTATTTAAATATAGCTCGTTTTTTAAAAAATTCTACCAGAGCTCGATTTTTTACGTACAACCTTAATACACAATGAATAGATTACCTCTCTCTTTTGAATAGCTTTTTCAGTAGCTCCAACGAGCCAGTAAGTCTTAACTTCTCCTTTTCCTTTCATTTGTACTAAACCACGTTCTTCGACGATATAACCACCGACTTTATCTAGTGCATCTTTGCACTGGGCACTTATATGAATTCTAAGGGGTTCTCCATTTGATTCCATTCTGGAAGCAGTATTAACAGTATCGCCAAAAAGACAATACCTCGGCATTGTCAATCCCACTACACCAGCGACTACTGGTCCTGAAATAAAATCAATCATCTTCAAGTTGATATCATAAAAACTGATTATATATACTTTAAGTCTCGAAGTGATTACATATGTATACAATTTCATGGATATAAAGTAAGTTCAACAAGACGTTTTTTAATTGTCAGAAATTAACGAATATGTAATAATATTTTTAATTAGTTTAAGAAATTCGAAAGTTTTCAAAGAATTTCGAAAAATTTCCCGAGATTTAACAGATTTTAAATAATAATTTAAAAGAAAAATCTTCATATTTTAAAACTAGCTGTCAAGTTGTATCAACTTTCAATGAGCACTTTGTTTTCTGTAAGCAAATATTATTTGCTTCCTCATGGAGGAAACATTAAGTATTCTTAACATCAGCATTAAATTTTGATTATTTGAGAAGTTATAGTGGAAAAATGAATTTTACGAAAATTATAAAAGTACATAAAACTTTAAAAATTGAATATTTTGTGAAACCCTTATAAAAAATTCAACTAGGTATATAGTGGAATAACTATTGTCGGCAGTCAGTAGCGTAGCTTACTTAGGGGGGCCCTGTCAGCAGTACAAAGCTTCCTCTATGAGGAAGCATTTACTTGAAAATTTTGAAACTCTTTTGAGTCTGACTTGAGACTTGTGAAGTTGTATCAAATTTTGTGTTCATTTAATGCGAGCACGTTGCTTCCTCATAGAAGAAGCATTAGTTAATTATAATCAAATGTATTAAGGCTGTTGCAGGAGGGTCAAGAAATCTGTAGAATACTCTAACCTGCAGGGCAAATTTCGTCGACTTTTTGAAGCCACAGGAAGGACTTAGGGGACTTGGTGTTTCGATTTTTGATTAGAGGAAAATATTGGCGTAATTCAATAATTTTACCTTGTGTATTTACTGATGTGTCTCTCACACACATTGACAGCAATGGACAAAATGGCCGGCGATGTTGAATACACCAGGTAAAATTATTGAATTACGCTGATATTTTTTTCTAATCAAAAATTGAAACACCAAGTCTCCTAAATTTGAGACTGCTTTCCCTGCAAGACTTGAAAAAAACTTTTAAAAAGTCCTTCCTGTGGCCTCAAAAAGTTGATGAAATTTGCCCGGCAGGTTAGAGTGTACTCTCAAATTTCAACATTTTTTCGACTTTCCTGCAACAGCCTTAAGGGATAACACCACTCTAGAAATTTCAAGGAATCGATTTATTTTTTTTTTTGCTTAAACAGTATTTTAGAGTCTTAAAAACAATAACTACTTGGTTCTATAGTGAAAAAAAAATGTTACATAGTGTTATCCCTTAATATTAGGTAACCTCTGAATCGTGTCAACACAAAAAAAAATTGACTTTCTTTACATCAGCCTTAAATTTTGATTATTTGTGATATTATAGTCGAAAAATTAAGTTTTGATAAATTACAAGTAACCATAACTTTTTTATTTTTCAATGAAATGCATTAAAGGGGTCGTCTCATGTTACAAGCGTTTTTTATACACTTTTTTATGAATTTTTTGTGACAAATAATACAGGCTAAATTGTTTGGTTTTTTGGGCATATTTACGAATTATTTAACAGTCATTATAAATTTTTTACGTTAAAATGTACAGTCAAATCAACTGTAGACATCTGGATTGACATTCGAGTCATAAAGAAGTTGGGGGCTGGTCAACATAATTCCAGCTGTTCTATTGATTTGAAATTAAAAAATTCATCGACCGTTTTAATTGGTAGATCTGCCAGGCGCGAATCAGTGGCTATAGTGTGAACCAGAATTGAGTGAAAATTTTGAACATTTTTTTTTTTTGTCAACTGTCAAACATAAAAACACGATTTTCATCATATTTTTTCTGCTATTTTTTAAATTAAGTATTAGAAAATGTATCGAAAACAAAGCTTCCCCTATGAGGAAGCAAAACTAATATAGATATCACAATCATTCTGGTTCACACTGAAACTATAGATGTCCTGAGTATACCATACAAATTTGAGCCAAATCGGTCAATTAGTTTTTGAGATATCGTGTTGACCGTTGTGAAAAATGATGTTTTGAGAAAAACGCGTTTGAAAGTTTGGGTATGAATGAAATAAAAATCTTTTCCACTTCTTAACGAATCCGAATTGCCAAAAATCCTTTCACATACAAGGTGTATAAGCTTAAATCCGTTGTTTGCTCAGAGATAGCGGTAGTGAACATATTTAGATACAATAGAAACGTCATGCTTTTTTTTGTGTGAGTTCGACACCAGTCTACAAAAATCAGTGCACATAGTCAGTTTTTTTATATAACAACATAAATTTTTCCTTGAGTAATCATGTCTAGTTTTGTGCCAGAAAAGGAGCATTTGCGGGAAGCTCTACTTTTTTGCTTCAATTTGAAGAAATCGGCTGCCGAATCACATCGAATGCTTGTGGAGGCCTATGGTGACAGTGCTTTATCGGAAACAACTTGCAGACTGGTTTCGTCGGTTCAAAGATGGTCAATTTGATTTGAGTGACAAGAAGCATGAAAATCGGCCCAAAAAAGTTGAGGACCATGAATTACAGGCTCTTTTGGATGAGGACGATACACAAACACAAAACGTGCTTGCCGAACAGTTAGGTGTTACTCAACTGGCCATTTCCATGCGTTTACATGCCATGGGAAAGATCCAAAAAATGGGAAAATGGGTACCTCATGAACTGAACGATAGGCAGGTGGAGCGACGCCAAAACGCATGTGAAATCTTGCTTGCTAGACACAAAAGAAAGTCGTTTCTGCATCGTGTGGTGACTGGAGACGAAAAGTGGGTTTATTTTGAGAATCCGAAATGAAGAAAATCGTGGGTCGATCCCGGACAACCATCAACTTCTTTCTCAAGACCTAATCGCTTTGGACGCAAGACGATGCTGTGCGTTTGGTGGGATCAGCAGGGTGTCGTCTACTATGAGCTATTAAAACTTGGTGAAACTGTCGATGCTCACCGCTGCTACCAACAACTAATCAAATTGCGCCGTGCTTTGCGTGCAAAAAGGCCGGATTATGAAGAAAGACATGAGAAGCTGATTTTTCTTCACGACAACGCCCCATCGCAAACGTCAAAAATGGTCCAAAACTACTTGAAAACACTCAACTGGGAGGTGCTACCTCATCCCGCTTATTCAGCAGACCTGGCCCCTTCTGATTACGACCTGTTTTCGTCGATGGGTCACGCGCTCGCTGAACAACACTTCGATTCATACGAAGACGTCGGAAAATGGCTTGACGAGTGGTTTGCATCGAAAGATAAAAAATTTTTTTGGCGTGGTATACACAAATTGCCCGAGAGATCGGGAAAATGTATAGCAAGCGAGGGAAACTACTTTGAATAAAGTTTATTTTATTTTCTGCAAAAAAAAGACTTTCTTTTGCCTAAAAAACAGCGGATTTAAGCTTATACACCTGGTACACATTCTAGATGCGTTGAGGAAGCGATTTGTGCAAAAAAAGAAAATCGATTTTTTTGACCCATCACATGAGACGACCCTCTTAATCTTATAGGTCAATCAATTCGTTTCGACATATTAGGAATATTTTCTCTTGTTACGAATTTTAATTATTTGGAAAATTATACATCGAAAGATCAATTTTAGTAAAATTAGAAAAGTACATAAAATTGTAAAATTAAAGATTTTGTTAATCCTTTGTAAGGAATTCAACTTGGTATACAGAGAAATAACTATGTAAAATTTCATCAATTTATCTGTACATGTTCTCAAGATACAGGGGCCCGAAATTTTGATGATTCACCCCGACTGCTAACTTTCAATTATACATAACTCCTAATACAATCTGCTACAGTCATCCAATTTAATTTTTATGAAGGGTTCGGAAAGGTAATTTAATGAGGTTTACAATGAAAATAATCACTATACAATAAAAAAATTATTTCACCTTGATTTTTCATTTTTACATTTTCATCAGAGAATGTATTAGTTTTGTGTAAAATTTACACCCCCCCATTTTTTGTTAAATGTCCACGTTTTGTGACTTGAAGAATCCAAAAACCATGTTTTTACCCATGTATCTGTCTGTTTGTCTGTCTATCTGTAGATTTTAGTTTGTGAGTACGATAACTTTCGAAAGAATCGACCAATTTGATTAGCCTTTGGTATACTCATTTAGTGTCTTATTTTAATTTATATATTCTGTTTAAGGATATTCGTAGTACATACTTAAATAGACGAACAATTTATCATAATGACTTTTTTCGATAAAATAAAAATTTGTCAGATTTATAACATTTCGAAAATTCAAAAGAAATAAAGAAAATTAAAATTTTAAGCTAAATAACACGTGCTATGAAAAAAAGTTAAGAGATAAAAAATGTTCCTTTTTGAACATCTTACAAGACTGGTATAACCACTGTTTGAATTTTCTTGAAAAATTGCAAATTTCAAATTTTTAGCTAAATAACGTGAGATATCTACATATAACAGTGTCAATAACATAATTAGATACAAAAAACTTTTCTAAAACGGGCTGCGTTTTTTATAGTACAATCTGCATGTTATGTATAAAACGTTTGTAATTTAAAACAATTTTTTTGACCTTTAATATATTTTTTTAAATTAATTAAAAGATGCGTATTTTTAAACACTTTTCAAAGAGCGGGCGGCAATGTTTGCTACTGATTAGCAGGGTTGGTTAGGTACGCGTAACTTGAGGATTTTTACGTATATTACTATGGTTTTTTACATTTGTAAATTACGTATTATACGTAGAAAACCCCCCACTCCATATGAATTTGGTGTTTTCGACGTAATATACGTACGTAAATTACGTAAAAAACCTCATGTAATTTACCTAAGGTATATTACGTGAACAACCCTGCTGATTAGGCTGTGCAATGTGACGTCATAGGCCATATGGTGGGAGGCAGACTGTAAGGAAGGTTAGTCTTGCTTCCCAAAATCAGGAGTATGCATTAGAAAAAAAAATGGCGCCCCGTTAGTGTCGCAAGTTGCATTCTTCAGTTAGTTCACCGAATTCTCACACAAGGCGTTGACTGTACCATCACTCCCTGAAAATGCTGAAAATGCATGTTTATATGTAGAGAATTGAATATAAAAATTGAAAATATATGATTATACAATACTAGAAATTCATGAAATATATCAGACATTGAAAACTAACATTAGTTGAATATTTCCAATTAAATTTTTTCTTTTTTTTTCACATTAATTTAGTATGAAAACTATTTTGAAATATTCAACCGTTCCCTCGTCTACGATTCAAAACTAACATTAATATGTGTATTTAAATGATTTAAATATTGACATTTTTTGCTTTTCTTTATTGCACTGAATAATAATAATAATAAAAATATTCAATTTTCTATATACCTCTGCATTTTTATTCATAGTATAATAAAAATCGTACAAAGAATATAATGATTATGTTATGGTTATTTAAGGGAAAAATAAACTTAAAAATATTTTGTTATAGGAGAAAAATGTGTATATTTTACAATTAGGTTTTTTGGAGGTTTTATGCTAAAGACGATCTTGCTAATGAAAAAAGAAGAAAACAGATACAAGAAAAAACTCGCAAAACTTGCAAGAACATAACTGCAAAATATATATGAAATATATATATATATATTATGAAAACTAATATACATTTAATATTTAATCGTAAACAGGGGAGGACCCAGAAAAATATTTCGCGGTGGGGGGTTTGTAAAATATCTATGGACATACATATATATATATATATATATATACATATATATAATGTCAAAAGTTTCGGGAGGGGGGTGGTGAACCCCCTAAACCACCCCCCTACGTCCGCCCCTGATCGTAAAATATATATATTTTTCTGCTGTAACAAAATATTTGTAACTTTATTTTTCCCTTAAATAATTATAACATAATCATTATATTCTTTCAGGTTCGTATCCAGAAGTCGTGTATCTTTCTTCAATGCTGGGAAAACAAAGGACAAAAGGGGGGCCAGGGCCCCTCATTTCTCCTTTGTTTTCCGAGCATTGAAGAAAGATACACGATTTCTGGATACGTGCCTGTATTCTTTGTACGATTTTTATTATACTAGTTTTATTTAATTGTATTTATTATTTAAAAATTCTAAATTCATAACCAGCTTATTTTATATTTTTTAATTATTAATATTGTAAACAATAAAATATCAGGGATTTCAAACCACTAACAGTAAATATTGCCAAAACAGAAATTAATAAAAATGCACAGATATATAGAAAATTGAATATTTTTCATTATTATTCAATGCAATAAAGAAAAGCATAAAATGTCAATATTTAAATCATTTAAATACACATATTAATGTTAGTTTTGAATCGTAGACGAGGGAACGGTTGAATATTTCAAAATAGTTTTCATACTAAATTAATGTGAAAAAAAAAGAAATAATTTAATTGGAAATATTCAACTAATGTTAGTTTTCAATGTCTTATATATTTCATGAATTTCTAGTATTGAATAATCATATTTTTTCAATTTTTATATTCAATTCTCTACATATCAACATGCATTTTCAGCATTTTCAGGGAGTGATGGTACAGTCAGCGCGCTGTGTGAGAATTCGGCGAACTAACTGAAGAATGCAACTTGCGACACTAACGGGGTTAAGTTAGAATCGTGAAATACGGGTTGATGCATACCGCTGCCAAAATGCTAAAAATGCTAAAAATGCATTGAAAACTGAAATAAAAACAATTTTTGCAGCCCAAATAAATCATAAATATATTAATAAGTATATTTTATAAGTAAACAATTCATTTCCACTTATTTTAAGTACCCACTTGTCCCTTGAGATACTTTTAATTTTTTAATATAAAATAAAATGTCATAAATTTGTAGGTTATTTGGCCGTTTGATTTGTGTTGATAAACCCAGAAACATCAATAATCCCCCCCCCCCCGAAATTTCAGATAGTTATGTTATGTGCTATATATATGAACAATTATCGATATTCGATGATATGACTTTTAATATATTTATGACTTATTTGGGTTGAAAAATGGTTTTTATTTCAGTTTTTAATGCATTTTTGGCATTTTTGGAAGCAAGACTAACCTTCCTTACAGTCTGCCACCCACCATATGTTTCTGACGTCACATTGCACAGCCTATTTCACAAAGACATTGACATCACGGTCATAAAAACTTAAGATCATGTGTACTTACCATATGAGCAAGTTTTTAAACCCGGTTTTGTTTCTACAATTTTTACATTTTCAAAAAAATTTTAGTCAACATCCGTCTGTGTTTACGTTCTTAACGGATGTTGACTATAATTTTTTTGAAAGTGTAAAAATTGTAGGAAAAAAACCGGGTTTAAAAACTTGCTCATATGGTAAGTAACACCAAAGATATTAGTACCTAGATGCGGCATAGGGATTAGTTCCTGCACATTCTTGTAGGGGGCTCACAAGTCGAGTTTGTGCATAGTGCATATATATACAATATATATAGCTACTATTTCAGCTTTCGCCAGCACATCCCTATAGAGGCGCTGTAAGCCGCCCTATTTTAGTGGCGCCAAATCGTAATTTTTTGAAATTCATATAAAACAAAGATTTTATTTAACTTATAAGTATACTAAATTTATAGTATGTACTATAGTATATACTAAACTTATAGTATAATAAAAATTGATATGTTGTATCTGTTTTTGAAATGTATATAATTTAGAAACTGTGCTTTAGAATTGAAATGATTTTCATTGCTCTATAAAATTCAAATTAATAAATTATAAAAATATTAT